>SCLE01086283.1:0-16490 GCA_004367955.1 Bathochordaeus stygius | reverse complement strand
CGACAAAAAACCGAAAAATCACAGATTACTTTAATACAAAACTTGCAAAAACATAAACCAAAAATAAAAAAATTCGGTGATAAAAATAATAAAACTTATAGGAGCACAAAACGGCAAAATAGACGTTTGTTGTTTATAAGGGCTGTTGTTTATAGGCCCCCCTGTATTTAAACAAGAAATTTTTAGAGCGACTACATTTATTTAGTAGTATACACAATCTCCAAAGTTTTTCCTCTATTAGTGATGCAGATATAATTCGACCGAAATGCAACTAAAATCCAATTATCAAGTGTGAGATTTATTTGTGAAGACAACTTGGCGCATTTCAGTTAAAATTGAAATTCAACATGTTGTCGTTAATAACCTTAAGTTCAGCTTCATTTTCATCATTGGCGTTTTTATCGACATTGAGCGTAATTCTAAATAAGTTAAATATTTCAGACAGGACATTTCTCCTTATTTTTCGGAATTCATGTTCGTTATTATGTTCCATTATGTGGTTATTCCAGGATAAAAAATTCTCAGCAAGAAAATTCCCTACAATTCTCTAAGTTCAGTCGAACATTATTTAGTTAACCCACGCTATTTGCATGAGTCACAGACATTGATAGGAGGAATTCCAAACATCCCTTTATTTAATATCTCTTCTGCCTAGCGCTTTCGTCCCATTAATATAATACGGGTGCGAAGAGTGGCATATTTCGACAACTTCATCGCGTCGTCGGTTATGCCACTAGACCAAAAGAAAACGAAGAGAAAATACTAGACAAGTATGCCCGGTTGCCTAACGGCACCTCCGCGACCGTCGGCACATGATTTTCGTCAATAGAGTTAGCCGAGGAGCAACCAGGAACCTCTTCAAAATTACCAAATAACTAGTTTATCTATAACTATCAGGGGTGTTAGGTTACTGCCACTCTGCTGACTAGAAAAGTCATGTACACGTGTACTTTTTTTTTTCGATTTAGCTGCTTCTTTATTTACATAAAAAATATAAATAATTTTTACAGAAGACTTGTTGAAACAGACAGAAAATAGGAGTTTTTTGTGGTTCGGGAAAAACAGCCCGCGAGAGTCCAGATCAGTGGTGCGGAAGTCATAGAGGAACCGCAGGATTGACGCACAGGATTGAAACACAGATTGCCATATCGAGACCAGACAGCGACACTGCTCCATTGATTTGACTGTTGGTAGCGCGAGTTTGAACAGGATTGCCCGTATACCTGTAAACCACACTAGATACCTAATAAAATCGAAAAAAATTGTTATTAGTAGAAGTGTTAGTACTATAATATATTACTTATTGGTTAAAGGACGTATGTACATATTTGCACTGGAAAAATGATTCTTAATAGGTTATTAGGAAAACATAAATATTACATAGTTTTAGACAGAGTACCGGATAGTACACCAGGAGTCCGATTTTTAGTCGCAACATTAATCTTAAAAATATTTATTTATATTGAATTAGGATTAAATTGACTGAATCCGATTCGGACCGGACTAGGTGATACACAACAGGTCATATAGTTCACATTGAGTAGTCACACTTGGTGAACTTGTTCTTCAGTATAATTACCCGACTATTTCAAATATTTATTTGCTCGGTAAGCAATTTTCCTCTCGGAGTTGTTTCTGGATAGATTTTCCGCTTTTAATAAGTTTTTCGTTTAGTAACCTTTGTAAATCTTGAGGACCTTACCTAGTGGGTTAGAACAGCCTAGAGGTTAATCGGGAAGAAAAAATATAGAAGAAGGAGAATATATAGAAGCAGGAGAATATATGCAGATGCCGTGATTAATTTATTTGTGGAATATTCACGCTGACTTGGTAAACAGCGTTACTTTTTTATTTATTTACATTCGTTTACATTTTCGTTTACATTTTCTTTGAATTTGCGGTGAGATTATGGCTATAAAAATGCGTAGTTTGCACTATGTAGAATGAAGATTGAGTCTCAGTGCGCGTAATTCAGGATGGATTTTAAGCTCGATCTTAGTATACCAAATTGGACTAGTGTTTGGATGGCGGTGATGGACTTATGAATTTAACCGAGTTTATACACTATACGCCATACGCTATACATATTTGCACGCTATACACATTTGCACATTGCACGCCTTTATGTTATGCAATTTGTACGGGTGAGGCATACATCCAGACAGACTGTACTAGAATGAATATCTTCGCGACATGTAACGTGTAATTGAGTGTTTTACCCATTTTAAGCGTTACGTTCTATACGTTCTATACGTTTTATACGTTATATATCTTTTTAACATGTTATGCGATTATACGATTTGTATGTTAACCTTAATTACACAACGTTTTACTCCTTAACAGTACGTAATACGTTGTATATTTTGATCGTTGTGCTCCTTTAACAGAATGTTGCACATTTCGTATCAGAATAGATGACCTGCTAAAGTGCCGTGAAGCAAAAAACGCGAAGCAACTACAGACGTGAAGCAGAACGTGAAGCCACTAGGAATGTGAAGGCGAGCGGAATAGTTGTAACTAAGTGGGTGCGGAGTTTGAATCTCCCGATCTTACCGAGAGAGCATTTGAGTCTTTATTAAATGAGCCGACAATTTTGCTGGAGAATATTTTTATTCAGCATATTCTGTTAAGGGGAGCTGTTTAATACGCAGTAGAATCGTTAATTTTAGGGAAGTTACAAAATGGAGAAATGAGGCTATGAGAAAAATATTCATTTTCTTCTATTCTATTCAATTCGACGAAGTTGCGGTTTTTGACGGAGTTGCGGTAGCTGCGAGCATGAAGCCAACCTGATGCCAGCCTGATGCAATTTACATGGTTATTTGATTTCGTTGGAGAAGAAGTACAATACTTACTTTTCAGCTAGTTGTTGCATTTTGCGTAGCGTGGGCTTGGAACCATTTGATTATAGCATCGCATTTTTTGTTCGAGAGATAAGTTTTGCGAGTTCTGGTTACCCTGAGTTCATTCGCCGTTAAGGTCTGGAGTTTGTTGATCTTCGAGATTAGCAAATTACGATTTCTCTCGTTGTCCCTTCGGTACGTGTTTTGACCGGATTCATCCCTATATAAATGACTAATAAAGAGGAAGCAATAGCCCCCACCAGCCCGGTGAATTCTGTTGACCATTTTTAACGAACAGAAACCACTGGACCAGAATACGGATTTCTTTAGCGACTGACCAATGAGAATCAAGGATGGCCCAAGGGCCATTATTTCATGGATTTCAAGTCTTAACAGGTGACCTGAAAGAGCATTTAGGGTAGCCTGGTTTTTGCCAATGATGCAGGCATTATCCGATTGGAATCCGTTTATTTCGATTAGTTCTAGGCAAAGTCCAATAATTCATTCACAGGACATCACGTCCAAAATACGGCCACAGCTGATGGAGGGTGAGAAGAGCAAATGTGTTCAATATTTTTGAGGTTTCAAAAAGGGTGACTAGGGCCTTGCGTCTGTGGCATACATCCAGACAGAATATGAGTGCTGAGAAGGCTACGCAGCCTTTAGTCATGGATATTTCTGAACACAATTGTCATTAGGATTCGTCATATGAGAAAAAATGGAAAAGATTTTTATTTTTACGTAATAATGTAATTATCAGAGCAAAAATGCAAAAAATGCAAAAAATGGAACAATGGAGAAAAAATGGCAAGGATAAGATGGGAGTAGGTTTTATTTTTTAGAGATTTTTTCGAGATTTTTTAGAGATTTTTTCGAACAGAAGACTTTTAAGCTTAAATTAGGAGCTAGATTCTTAAACACCTTTTTGGAGAGAGACTAAAAACCTAGAAAGTTTAAATATTTTTATGGAAAAGAAGTTTTTTCGACTTCTACGATTTTCAGCAAGAGTTTCGAAACCATCCTTAAAAATCCCTCTTATTTGCATTTTCAAAAAAATAAAAATAACAATAAAATAGACATAGAATAAAAATAGTAAAAAAGTAATAGAAAGTCCTCCAACAAAAAAAATTTTGAAAATTTTGAATATTTTGGAGATTCAGATTCATGCCAATATTTTTGGAGGTTTTTGATGATTTTTGGGCTTATTAGAGGGTTTTTGGATTGATAGGGGATGTTTAATTTAAACGATATTGAGCTATTTGGAGACGTCGTATTGTCATCGCGTGATTTTTATGATCGGACTGATCTACCATTTTTTGCCATTTTTTACAATTTTTGCGATTTTCAACGGAATTTCCAACAGAGCTTCAAAAGGTCTTCACGAAAAAATTATTTAGAAAAAAAATTTTTTTAGAAATTTGGAGAATTGGGAATCTTGGAAATTTTGGAAGTTTTTTTGGAAATTTGGAACCTTTCTGAATTCAGAGGTTATTTTCGAGATTTTTTAGAGGTTCCTTGGATTTTTGGAAGTTCTTGGATTGTTTAAATTATACAGATTGAAGTATTCGAAGACGTCGTGTTGTCACTGCGCGATTATTGCTGACCGGAATGATGAGGTATCGTTTATCGCAGCATATTAGCTTTAAAATTTAAGTTAGTCGGAATAATATTTTGTGATGTATTTTCGTGATATTTTGTGATATTTTTAATGAACCTGGGAATGTCCTGAGGTGAGATGACGCCTCTACTTACTCCGGCTAGCACACCAAGCCCAAGGAAACCCTGAGGCAATCCATCACAGCAGGACACCCTAACCGGGCACGGTAGGACCCCCCATAGATACCCCTATTTACATTGAATTTCAACCGGGGAGTACGTGTATGCAGAACTAGGGAAAATATTCCGCCACTTTCAGCGGTGACACGTTCAAAATTATTTATTTTGAAAACCCCTCCCATCGAACGTATAACCACCTCAACAGGCAGAAAACATAAAATCAAGATCTGCCCGGGCTTTACTTTGGGTTTTGAAATTTCTAAAACACCTACAAAAAATTTCTAAAACACCTGCAAAAAATTGCTCCTAGAAAGTTTCTCAACGGAGTCTCTTTTTACAAGTGTGGCTGGAGCTTATGCCACTGAAGCGTATGACAAGAGGGACAGCGGGATTGTAACTGGAAACATCCGGGAGGACACCGAAGCCCAACTCAGAAAAGTAGCCAGGGATTTTTCAGAACCGGCAGGTGGTGAGCCCGGTGGACAGACCTGTTTTAGTGAGCCTGGTGGACAAACCTGTTTTTAGTGGCGTCGAGGAGCCTCGTGAGATTGTTATCAAGAATCGCCAATTCGTCCAGCGGGATGTTTTTTAGGTTGCGAATTATTTTCTCGTGAGAATAACGCAAGATATTGATATTGTTTGTGATGTGGCCTCTGATGCTGCTGCGGGGCTTTTGGGTGGAGCAGCTGTTTCGTTGGGCCTTCGATAATATTTCCGGGGAAAAACTGCTGCGGAGACTGTCCACACTGTCCACCCACGACTTGCTCCCTGTTTTGGATGATTCGTTGGACAGCAGATCATCGTTTGGACAGAGAATGGACAGGTCCACCTCAACAGTTAATCCTTCAGCTGGTATGAGCAGGGTAGCATCCTGATTAGAGGCCTGGCCCACTGTGGACGGTTCAGATGGAGTGGGGGGGTCCAGTGGAGAGCCGGCGTCATTTTCACACTTTTTAGTCACTTTCTCTGAAAAAAAATTATTCTTAGCGTGTTTGTGTATTTTTCAAGCTTTTTGATACACATCTTACATATTTACGTCGTGTTAATTAAAAATACTCAATCCTTTTCAACATGTTTACATACTCTAGGCAAATATTCACGTATATAGTAACCATGTATTCATATATATTTTTAGGGGGATTAGGAGAGATTAAGTTTGAAAGATTTTAGTGAAAACCCTTTTTCAGTAAAACAAACCCCGTTTTCGGGTGAAGAATTTTGGGTTATTTATAACGGTTATTTTTTTAACGGTTATTTTTAGCCCTGCAGAATTGCTGATTGGGGGAAATTATGGTTTTTTTGCATATTCTATGAAATTATGGTTTATTTTATGCAACGCAAGGAATGTCCTTTACAATTCTATGCGTAGTAAGACAGTGGACAGAATGGTCCTAATGGTCAAGCGGCGGAGTGGGTAGTTTTAGTCAATTATCGTTGAGATTTTATTTATCTTTAGAATTTTAGGCATATGTAATTTCCGGATAAATAATTTTTCGGAAGTAATTTTCGGAACAGCGTTCAGAGTCCAATCGGGACCCATTCGGAATCCGCTTCGGACACGTCTCGGAGAATGCTCGGCACACACTTGCACACGTGTGGCTGGATTAGGTTTTAAGGATCAGTGGTGCTAACGCGAATGGTTGAACTTTTTTAGATTTCATATAAGTTAGACGAATGATCTTTCCGAAAAGGATTTCTTCAGAACGCCACAGAAACGTCCGGACCGCGCTCGGAACTGCCAGGACAGCGCTCAGAGCACGCTCAGAACAGCGCTCGGAGCACGCTCAGAACATATCCGAATACGTTCGGAGTTTAGAGGCCGGATCGGGTTGCCGAAATACCGGACTTTTCCGGATGGTTGGTTTAAAACATAAAAAATGAAAGTGAAAGAAGAACTAACCCGATGGCGGATTAAATCTCCGCTTCTTCTTGATGAACGGCAGATCATCGTCCTTGAATATTTCGAAAATATTTGTAGGCAATTCTGAGTATACTGCATTTATTTTAAAGTCGTCAGTAGGGGGGCGACTTTCATTGTCGCTTGTTCCATCGGAGTCCGAATCCCAGGCCAGCGAATGAGTAGGCAAACAGGAGTTGTCCCAGTCCGAGTTCATACTGGTGATGTAATTGGCGCACAAGTTACGGAATAGAGTTATGTCGGCTATATATTTTTTTGTTAACCCGACGATGCATTGGGAGGGGTCATCACCCCATTTAGCGATTTCGGATTTAATTTCCTCGTCGGATTTGTTCGGCAGAAAGAACTGCAGGATATTGGTTTTGACCCCAATATTGAATCTAACGAGTTCCTCATGAAGACTGTAAGGCAATTTGATTTGGCCATTGATTTGTTTGATCCTTCTAGAGGCTAGGTCCGTGTCGCATGGATGTATGTTGCAGCGCATGGCTCCGGAGCGATATATGTTGATAGTGCCTACACAGCTTTGCGCTAGATACGCCAGTATGATATTCAGGGGCAATAGGTGGAACATATTGACATCATTGGTCATTTCAGCCCATATGCGGAACTCATCTGGATCCAAAACCGAGAATTTGGTTTCATAACTGGAGATGGTGGTACCTTTTTGGCAGTTGGATAGTATAGTACCTTTGCATAAAAGGATGAGTCTGCTGGATGAGCACCCGTCGGCCGAGATTTCTTAATGTGGGAGGATTAATATTTGTTTGCTGTGGTACCTAACGTGCCAGAAGAGTACCAGGCAAATTACCAGAGAGATTCACAAAAAACTCAGACAAAATTTCACAAAGAAATTCCTTGAAAAAAATTTATAGAAAAAAATTTTATTTATAGAAAAAATTCACGGAGACAATTCATGGAAAAATTCATAGAACCATTTATTTCCTTCGTTTGTTACTACTCGTTTAACCTTTAACAAGTGTCGCGATGCAGTTATGCAAATCAGCAATGAAACCATTCGATGGCCTCAAAAACGGTAGGCGAGCAACATGGTCCCTATATGACCGATTTTGGGCCCCTATATGACCGATTTTGGGCCAAAACCGGCCTTTTTCGAGATTAAGGTGAACGTTTCAGGAGAGCATTATGAAAAATTCTGGCATTCGGAGTCATACTTCTGATTTCTGGAGTTTCAGAGTTTTGCTTGTTTAAATTGTCCTAATTGTTTTAATTGCTCTTATTGTTTAACGCCACCTGATGAGACCGCTGTATGCTACGTTAAATACTTCAGGACGAAATGCGATTTTAAAGTTGATTCAACTACTATCTAGCGTGACTCCCTGCATTGTCAGACGATTTTTGACTAAAAGTTTTATTTGTTTGTGCCAGGTTACTGATTAGATTGAAGGAGTTAATTTCATGGAATTGGCATTCATGGGAAGGAGAGGGCGGGACATGAAAAACCCCTCTCAGCGAGCCCCACTCCCGGTCATATATTGTTACTTGGAACTATAATTTGGAAAACGTGGAAAGATTGAAAAATTTGACAAAAACTGGATATTGTGAATCAGGCGCATTTGGTCAGAATCGGGCACAGAATCAGGCACATTTGGTATATTAATGTGGGATATAGAGTTAGGGTGAGTATTGGGAGTACGTTTAGGCATGAGGGAAAAGGTTTTATAATGGATTACCACGGGGAGGCATAATTATAGCGGGATGGAAAAATTTTACAATAAAAACTTCCTTCAAAAAATCCCTTAAAAAAAATTTTCTAAAAACCCTCTCAAAAAATTCCCTCAAAAAACTTCCTACAAAATTCTCCAAAGAACTCCTTCCCAAAAAATTTCACGACCTCACGCCAAAGATCTATCACCCAAGATTCATTCGAGGATCTATGCACCCGAAATTATTACAGAATTGTGCAACCAAGGAATTAAGCCACAGAGAACTGTGCAAAAAGTGGGGGATATAACCAATGAGGGGAAAAGATTGAGGGAAAAAAACTTGAGAAAAAGATATGAGAGAAAATAAATCGAAAAAACCTTAGAGAAAGAAAATTACCGAAAAAATTCCCGAAAAAATCCCCGAGAAAATACTCCCGACAGAAATTTATCAAAAAAAATATATAAAAATATAACAAAATATGCAGCAAAAAAATTTTTAGATGTTAATGCAATAATTTTTGCAAAAAATTCCTCCGACCTTATGCGACAGACCCCTCACAAGATCATGCACCCAGAATTCTTCCACAGATCACTGAACCCGAAACTCAACGCACCCGAAACCCTTTACACCCGAAATTCACTACACCCGAAATTTTACATAGAATTGTGCAACCAAAGAATTTAGCAAGGTGCACTATGCAAGAAGGTGGGGCATATAACCAACGAAGGGAAAAGATCAAGAAAAAATCTGAGAAAAAGATCCGGGAAAATATAAATCGAAAAAAAATCGAAAAAACCTCTAAGAAAAATTTTTTGAGAAAAACAGAAAATTTCCGACATATGAACCCCCGCCACAATTTTCGTCAGGAAGGAGCGATTACAGACAGAGCAATCCCCGGCATTAAGTCTGTGAGATTGAAGGTGGGCTCGCTGAAGAGTTGCCCATGAACCCGTCCCCCGCCAGATTGCCCTAGGGCAGATGGCGAGGGACTCGCCCTGGAAATAGTAGCAGATGCACTCAATGGCACGGCTCGGTGAAGAATTGATAATCAGTAGCGGCTAAATTAATAGCTAGGCTTGAGAGTCCAGTTCGTCGAGGCAGCAGTGGTCGCATTGGTCATCCGTGGAAATCACGGGAGATTCACAGCGCTCTAAATTGAATTTCGGTATTAGGGGGTGTAGGGGTTGAATTGAGGCTTTACACCATTTTTCGGATTTTTCGGGATGCACCCTGTCTTTCTAGGAACACTAAAGAGATTCGCAGAGAAGTGTGTCTTAAAATTTACAGAAAAAAAATTTTGCAGAAAAAACTATCTTTTTTATATTTTACTTATAACTTATCCTTTGGAATTAAATAAACGGGAGTCAAAGAGTGGGTCAGCGAGAGTCCGCAAAGGGTCCAGGGGGATAGTTCAGACAATTCAGCTTGTTAGTACCAACCTATATTATTTGAAATGAAATAGCTTCCGAAAATTGGGAAACTGGGAAGTCGCTTTTCTTACTGGTTGGATTGCTTTAGCAATATTTTTCTCACAGGTGTCAACATTGTAATTATTGACGTTAGGCCGCGAATTGACGATTGTATGGAAGCACGGGCAGTGGATTATGACGTCAACGAAATTATTTTTAAGATTGTGACCTGAGAAAATCTGGTTTATTTTGGACGGTATGTTGGCCACACGATGATCGGAAAGGGTCCAAATGATTTCCTCAGTAAGCTTCGCATTATTAAAAATGTAAAAATTTACGATCGCGAGGTAGTCGAATCGCAAATGGTATGCTAGTTTGGGATTCGATTCGTTAGATAACAGATTTGGCGCGTATTGATCCGGTGTAGTGAGGATGACCTTTGAGACTTTCTTTATGTCGTTGTAATGCATAAAACTGCTGGCTAGCTTGGTATCAAACTCGGCGAGGTCGTTCGAATCAGACTGGAAGTCAGAGATGTCGCGCCCATTATCCATAATGGAGGAAACAGTTTGGGCTAGATATTTGTCAATAACTTCCAGGAAGTCGAATTTAAGAAAAAATTGGTTGTCGAGAATCGAGGGGTTGTCAGCCAGGGCATCGATAAGCCTGAAGACATTTATTTTGCAGAAGGCGTCTGAGTGATTGAAGGACTTGGTATACATGGTTAGGTCCCTAAGTAGATTCCGGAACGTTACGAGGGGGCTTATTGGTAGACAGACATATTCTTTGATGGCTCTTTTGAGAAGATTTCTTATCAGTGTGGACTCAGAGTGAGGATTGCCCCTGTATTGGTTGGTCGATCTCTTGGGGATTAGATCGGTGTCATCAGAGGCGGATGCGCTGGTTATTTTCAGGGGAATCTTTGAGGTACTGAACAGTATAATTTGTTGCTAATTTTGTGATTTTTATTTTATTTTATAGGTTTAACAGCCATTCGGTATTCTCGATTCCAGGATTTAACCTTATATCCCCGCCGTAAACACACCCGAACCTGAAGGAAACGAAGACCCGAATGCCCGAAAAACCGACAAAACCGACAATCCGAAAAACCGAAAAAAACCGAAAAACCGAAAAAAACCGAAAACCGAAAACCGAAAACCGAAGAGAACCGAAAAACCGAAAAGTAGAAAAAACCGAATGTCGGAAACCGGAAAACCGAAAAACCGAGAGCCGGGTAAACCGAAGCCGAGGAATCGAAAAACCGAAAGACCGAAAAACCGAGAGCCGTTAGCCCGAGCGACCGAAAAACGAATCAAACCTCGCTGATAGCCCTGAGTTATAGCCTAGAACCCTAATGTTCTTGTTTAAGTGCGCTCTCGACTTAAATATCCTGGGGGTTGGTTCAGCTCTGTTGTTGAGCATGTACTGCAGGGATGCCAGGATGAGGGAACGGTGTTCGCATGCTGAGGATAGCTGTTTGTGAATTTTCAACCCATCCGCGTTCCAATTCTCTCTGACCAGCGTTACGTCAGTGATTTTTCGCTGCAGCAGAAGGGCATCATTGTGAATGCATAGTACACTAGCGTCTCTAATTCGGCAGGGAAATTGCATAGTGCAACTTGACCCTGCAGCAAAAAATTGATTAGGGGATAGAGCTACGTTTGGGAAATTTTACCTCAAGAGCTGTTATACACAAAGTAGCTGGTTGTTTGAATTATAGCGAATTTTTCACTTCCGGAAAAAATAAAAATTTTAAAAAATTTTAACTTTTGGTTTTGTCAGAGTTGTGAGGGAGCAACAGTGGGTTTTTTTGGTTGGATTTGGTAGCGCTACTGCCCTCATTCAGCCTGCGGGGAGATGACAGTAAATTTTCGTGATTCTGTCATGTATTTATATTTCTAACGGGAGTATTCTTGATCGTGGTTCTTGATGAGTCCTTTTTACATGTATTCGTGAAAGGGTTTTACGTGTTTCAATTATAATGTCTGGTCAGAATGGGTTCGTTAGAATGGCTCCGTCAGGCCATAAGAAAAAGGTTTAAAGTCTGAGTTTCTGGACGGCGAGCTCGTTTTTGCGGGTTTTTAGAGGTGGTGGATGGGTTTTATCTCAGCAGCCTTGGGTGAATGGGTTTTGCAAAATGGTGAAGGCAAAAAATATATAAAAAATATATTAAAAATATAAAACATAAAAAATATATAAAAAATATATAAAAAATAAAAAATATATAATAAATATATATATAAATATATAGTTTTCCCATTTTTCATATATTTTGCTAGAGGGATCAGAGGAATTTAATTTGGGTTATAATTTTGAATATTTTTGGGAATTATTTTTAGAAAACTACTTTTGAGAGTTAATTTTTAGGAGTTAACTTATAGGTTTTTTACCATACAACAAGCCATACAGCAGGCTCTCAGTAATAGGTGGCATGCCCGCGGAGAGTAGTGCGGCATTTTATATTTTTACCTTTGATATTTGTTCACGATTGGCGATCGTGAGTTAAAATTCCTTCGTACGGGCACTATTGCCTACGGTAGTCAGTGATATCGGGGCAACTGGGGGAAAGAAGTAGGAATATAGTCTTCGTTTGCTGTAGTCTGACGATAATTAGGCATTGATCAAACTATTTTAACTATTTCAGCTATTTTAGCTCTGGCGGAGGATAATTAAACAAAAAAGATTTTTACTCAATTATACTTAAAATACCCTGAGGGCTGATTTTTGACGCTGATTTTTGACGCTGATTTTTGACGCTGATTTTTGACGCTGATCAATGACGCGTCGTGAATTGCTGGTTCGGAATTGGAGTCGAACTCTGGAGTGAGAACTAAACGGATCTGTTGGGTGGAAACGCGAAAAATTGTGAAGCTTTGTAAAAGCTGCAAAAAATCGTAAAAAAATTTTTACAATTGCAAGAGTTGTAGAAATTAGTAGAAATCTGTACGTAATTGTGGAAAGTTGTAGGAACTGTGCACACTGCGGGAATTGTACCAGCTTGCGAGAATTGTACCAAATTTTAAAACTGTAAAACTTGTAGAAAAAATGTCAGAATTGTAAAAATTTAGGCATTTGTTAGAATGCAAATCTGACGGAGTTTTAGATTTCATATTACTGTGTTGCCCAGGATACGCATTAAGGAGTTTGACGATGCGTTGTTAATTAGGGGGATCAGGATTGGATATGGCGCAGAGTCGCGCCAGTTCGCGCGAGATATTTTCCAGTTTAGCCGAACATTTGCGATTTCGTAGAAATAGATTCAATGGGGAGTTAAAATTGGAGTGGGAGTCAAATTTAATTTTCAGATCTTTGATCATGTTGTCAAGAAAGCAGCATTGGGAGCAATTTGTCAGGTTGGCTCTGTGGGGACATTGGGATTTGTAAAATGATTTGACGAGGAGGGAGAATTCGGGATGTCCAAATTTTCTTCGGACGAAATATGGCAATTTGTTAAATACGTGGAACAAGTTGTGAGGGAAAAATAGTGTATTCGTCGGACGGTTAAGGGGGATGCAGACAATAGGGGTATGAAGGTTGGGTGAGTTAAGGTGGTATTTCGTGCGTTTGTCCTCGTCGCAATACAACAGCGAAGATATTTCGTTATAGAGAATTTTTGGCAATTTGTTCAGAATGATCTTATTTGCAAAATTATTGATACTTTTAAGATGGAGATGATTAGGACAGGGCCACCCTACTCTGCTATACGTTTTTGCATACGATAATTTGTTGTTTTTTACTGCTTTGATATTCAATATATCGGCGATGATATTAACTATGAGTTTAGAAATGGAGTTGTATACCTTTGGAGACTGGATCGGACAAATTTCCAATCCGTAATTTAAACTACCGTAAATTATGGAGAACCCCAGTTTCAGCAAATTCTTGCTGTCTGAGGAGTATTTAATGTTATTTAATAACTGACGATGAGAATGAATTTTAAATTTAATGTGATTAAAGTGGACCGTAAAATTTAAGCTGTTATCGAAATTAATTCCGGGATATTTGTTCGAATTTTTATGCTCAATCTCCTCACCATTTTTGGCCACAAAAGAATCGAGATTAAGCTTACCTATGGCTGAAAAGGAAGTTTTGGGGTAGGATACAATGATCCCCCTTTCAAGCGTCCAGTCGGCGATTCGCGTGAGCATGTCTTTGGCGGCGGCGGTTGCAGTTGCTAGTGAAGGTCGGCAGATGATACCCACGAGGTCATCTGCGAATAATATAATTTTGGACAGTTTGTCATGTACTTCGATCAATTTTTCGACTCCGGAAATAATCAGTGAAAAAATGCTGGGTGAGAGGGCCCCACCTTGGGGGACGCCGTTGTCTGGGAGTTTGAAAATTTCACTAAGGCATCCATTGTGCGCTACTTGCCCGTATCGATCAGATAAGTTTGAGATGAAAAAACGGAGTGCTTCCACTGAAGACATGGCCTGCATCCTCTTAATTATTATTGCATGAGGCGGGGTTCCGAACGCATTCGCGCAGTCAATAAATAAGAGGATGCAGACTAGGTTTTTTGCCAGTATTTATAAACAGGAGCATTTCCGCGATAGCGGTGCTGCAGGAGTGACCTGGTCTGAAGCCATGCTGGCTATCCGGTAGTAAGTCCATTAGCTCGATGTATTTCTGTAGTAAAAATGCAGCACTCTTCCCGCACATGGCGTGTTTAAAGTTTGGTACACAGAGCATGCGATTTGCTTCGATTTTTTCAGGGTTTTTTGCACTTAATTTTGGTATGGGAACGAGTTTATTTATCTTATCGACTTTGGGAACTATTCCTAGTTTGACATCGAGTTCGATGCTTTTTGCCAGAAAAAATTCCGCTTTCTTGGGAAAATAGTCGAGCACGTTACCGCAAATCACCGAATCAAGGCCAACCGTCGTGTCCTTTAATGCTATTACTAGTTTTTTGATAGAGTCTCCTTTGGTGCGCCCACGCTCTGAAAAGAAAAAATCGTCCGTGTTAAATTTTGGAGAAATAGGGTCCCAGGAAGACTTATTTAAATCGAATTTAAGATCGCTGGTGGCATTCTGGAGTCGAAGAAAATGATTCATATGCTCCGTCGCCGAGTGATTTCCGCGTAGCCCAAAGGAGGCTTTATCCTTCGCATTGAATTTGCGGTTGATGGCAAATATATCATTTGGCGACGGGGCATGTTTCGACAGAATCTTACTCTGGTATTTTCTGCGATCAGCTTGGTTCATCTTTGATAAAAGTTTGCGACTTTCGTAGTAAAGGTTAATTTCCGACGTACCGAGTACCCCTCTTCTAAATAATTCATTAAGTTTACGGACAAGGGAATAAAGTTTAAGGGAGTTAGGGCTGGTGAAACTGAGATTTTTATTATGCCTGAAGGAGATTTCCTTCAGCGGCATGATTTTCTTCATTCCATCTTCAAGTAACTTGATTAGAAAAGCCGTGTACGGGATGGTGTCCATTTCGGGACACCACATCGCACTGGCTGTTTGAGAGAGTAGTTCCTCCGCCTGCTTGAGGAGCGAATTTAACTGAATCGAATTTGTGGCGAGAAGAGTTTCACACGTGTCGTGTATTAATTCCGCAGAAGGTTTTGATCGCACCTTAATTAATGTTGTGTTATTCTGAATTGTAGTTTTAAAATTGACGGAAAATTCGAATACAATATGGCCGTCATTTCTGACAGTAAGTTGGCCGTCGTGCCTGATCAGTCTTGGTCCAAAAAACCCTTTATGGAAAAAACAGTCAATGTTCGACAGTTTTTTGTTGTTTATAGAAGAGGATTTCATCGGCACGTTGGTATATTTGAATGTATGGTCAGAGTAATTCTTGCTATTATTTTTAATGAAACTGGCCATAATTTTGCAGTCCTGGGGGCGAGGGCGTTTATAATTTAGGTTGAGGTCCCCACAGAATATACTAGGTGTCTTGAATTGTTTCTGGAAGACAAATTGAAAGATTTCTACAAAAAAGTTAGCGAGGGACGTATTGCTGAAAATGTTTAGAGCGCGGGCCTTTTTTGAGTTAAGATGAAAACGGTAAATTGTGGCGATATTAACTAGCAGTTCATTTTTTGGTTTGTTTGATTCTACTTTGCCAAGGAATCGAATTGTTATCATTGTGAGGGGCGCGGGCGAAGCAACGAAGGCAACAACTAATCCGATGTCATTTCTGACCAGAATGGCAGAAAATACCCTTTTTTGGCCATCAATTGTGACTGGGGTATGGAAATACGCAGTATAATTCTGCGGGAAAGAGAATTTACTTACTAATGATTGGGGATCGAAGTCGAGCTCCTGCAGACAAATGACCTGGGCATGCGAAAAATACGTGAATAAATTGGGTAGTTGTTTGGCGGGGTTGTTTAGATTTACCGAAACAACCGTAATTTTATTGTTTAGAAAACATTTGGCCTTGGGGTGGAATTTTTTGGACGAGGTTTTATTGTTTGTCAGAGAAAAAATGCCATTTGTTTTAGCGAAGTTTATTATTTGATCGTTTAATTCATTGAAATGACTAAGTCTTTGGGCGTCCTTGTTGGTGCAGGTGGGGGGATTAATAAAGGTCCTCTTTTTAATTTTGGGGGTGGGGGTTTTCAGTTTATCGGGTGTGGAGATTTTAGTCTTATTAGGGGAGAGGGTTGGCGGAGTGGTGCGCTCGGGGTCATCTAGGTTGAGGGTGGAAAATTTTGAAATTAAGTGCTGTATTTTATTTTCGTAACCCTGGTTGATTTCATAATTTATTGAATCATTAGCGAATAGAGGTGAATCATTAGCGAATAGAGGAGAGTTTTTTGCAATTCAGACGGGTCCTCCGTTATTTGAGAGTGGCGGTAAAGAGGGGGGCGATGGGAGGACTCGGAGGACTCGTGGGAAGATGTATTTTCAGAGTTATTT
>SCLE01085165.1:0-16529 GCA_004367955.1 Bathochordaeus stygius | reverse complement strand
GATTTCTTTCAAAAAAAAAATAATAAACAGAAAAAAAAACTATTTTTTGTGTATATTCAAATAATTTTATACTCAAAGTGATACTATAACCATTAAACTACGCTAGACTAATAATGAAGATTTATTGCGTAGTTTAATGCTTATATAGATATTTCAGGATGGGCGGGAGGGTGACGAAATATTTTGGTTTGTGTATAATACGTTGTCGACCCTATACCCTTTTAACTTTGGTCTGATTATAGTGTTTTTTAAACGTTTTACGGCCATGTAGTGAGGTTTTAATAATATTGGTTACTTATATACCTTACTCACTACTGCCCCTATTTTACTTGGATTCAGATAAGTTAGTTACAGACTTAGTAATTCATACTATAACCATTAAACTACGCTAGACTAATAATGAAGATTAATTGACTCCGTTTGGATGCTATTTAGGATATTTCCATCTTTTAGTATTTCTACCCCAAACTTAGTCAATTTTCTTGTCGTGCAGTATGTGATCTGTTCTTGTCAGTTTTTGTTTTCCCAATCCTGATGAACGCTCTAAAAAATTTTCTTTCATACATTCTAAAGAACCGATTTAATTTATTGGCAGTGTCTCTAGTATTTTTGTATTATTTTCACAGGTTTTATATTTTCTCATTCTTCTTCCTCTTGTGTCTCTGGACTTTTTATGGTAAAACATATCTTTTTGACCATTGGAAATAATGTTGCTTCATAATATTCCATAATATGGTTTTTAATTTCACGTTCATTTTCACTCACCCTAGCCATTCGTGCTGTCTCTCTTAACAAGTTTATAACACTTTTAACATCTTCGACATCAATATTCATCTGTAATACCATGTTGGTATGTTCTAGTAACTGTCGATGGGTATTTCTATCTTTAATTCCCAGATATTCAAAGGTAGCATCAAGTTCTTGAAGTAGTTCCGCAGGTATAACGTAAACCAATGTACTCATTCTAAACTAGCTACTTAACCCTTTGATCTTTTTGCTTGCTTTTTACAAAAAATTACGCATTTTGTTTAAGAATAGCTCTTTTAATTTTGTACAGAAATAAATATTTTTTTCCCAAGTAGGGAAGCTTTTTCTTTCACTTTTGCCTTTGTTTCCCATATCATTTGTGTTTTCGTATCGTGACATTTCCTCCCTTTTTTTTTTTTTTTTTTTTACTAAATTAATAATTAATTATATTTATTTTATTTTTTAGAATATTACCTTCGGGTTTGGAAATCTCTTAATTTCTTCTGCTCTCTTGATTCTTGCCCTCAGTCTATTTTCCCTTTGTAAATTTTCCTCCGCCGTGGTGTCCTCCTGAATTTCTTCATTCCGATTTTTTGAAATAAATTCATTCTGTATTGCCAGATCATCTTTCCCCGCATTTTGTGCCAAAATTGTCGCCGGTGCATATGCCGTTTGTGATAGATGTAATCCCGTGTAAACGTTCGGCATATTGCTATTTGCCACCCATCTTAGGTGTCTAGTGACCGACCCATAATCTTCGCCCCAATTCAGTAGTGTAACACAACAGGAGTTCCTGCCTGTATGTTTTGCTGGCAAAATCCTCCATTTTAACGCTTTTGCCATCCTTCTGACCTGGTAGAACGTTTTATTTCCCGTTTCCTCTTTATTCGATTTTGAAAATAGATATCCTTTCGATGGTTTCCCTCTAAATAAAAACCACCTTAGTACCGCAAATACTGGACATGACCAATTTTTCTCCCCCGATTCTGCCAATGTAATGGCTTCCACTTTTTCGCCATCTATGTTTGCTTTCGAACATTGTAGATAGATTGCCAAATATTGTTTCCCTCTTACCATTGTGGCTTTAATTTCTTCCCACTTCATGCGCGTACAATCTTTCCACCTAGCTCCCCCGAAGAACGATATAATCAGCATAATTGAGGCCGCTCTTTTTTCGAATATAGTATCCGCTCTTGTAATGTCTTTTTCGTACCATAATTTTTTTGCCAAAAATTTCAATCTTTTCCAGCTTATCACAGGTGCCTGTCTCAATCCCGGTCTTCTTTTTAGTGCCATTTCCATCCTGAATTTGTTCATTTTGTGCGAAAACAACAATTGTTCTCTATAATCCATCCTCATTTTTTGTTTCATAAAATGTTGAAATTTTCTGATTTTGGCTGGATGTGGTCTTTTGTAATTTTGAATAATGAATTTAATCAGTCTGTCCGCTGCTTCACGTCCTTTTTCCCTTTTTTCTATTCCACACTGCTTTATGAATTTATCATAATCCTTGATCGTCTGCGAATTAGTCTAAATTTAATGCATTAGATAATAATTCGATTGTCTTTTTTGTCTCTTGCTCGTTAATTGGCCAAATTTTTGTGCCCTCTATTTCATTTTTCGCCACTGTTGGTTTCACCTGTTTTCCCATTTTTGTGCGTTCAACCGGTTTTTTAAAGTTATTCCCTATAATGACTATATTATGGAGCGTGAAATTGAACGTGTTTAAAGAAAAGTTTTTTCACATTTTTCCCCCTATCCTGTGTGTCCTATTCTAATTATACCCTTAAACCATTTTGCCCTGTTTATATTCTAATTTTAAACTTACGTCTAAAATTTTTTGTAAATTTGTCTGCTCTGCCTCTTGTGTATGATCCTCTGTCACCTCGACCGCGACTTATACCTCGAAAGTAACTTCTTGTGCCTGATCCGAATACTGATTGCTCCGCTCCGTTTGCAAAATTTCTAGTTAGAAACGGTCTTTTTCCAATGCCTCTTTGGTTTCTGGTTAGAAAGTCTTTTCGATGTTCTATTTTTTTTGATGTTCCTTTGAGCATGACCGCCTTTGTATGTAAAATCGCAAAGGCCTTTGCTGATAAATTGCCCACTTTGATCAATCTTTCTTCCGGTTTGCTATCCACTTTATGAATTTCTATCATTTTCAATCGCACTGGCGCATATGCACATTCTTTTAGTAAATGATTTTGTTTGTTTGATACCAGCGCTCTGTCAGATTGTTTCATATCTGTTAGAGTTAATATCGGATTTACCTCCGCTATTAACCAGGCCCTCGTGTATTTGTCATTTACCATATTTTTCGTCATATCACTTACAATTTCCTGCAAAAATACTTTAAAAACCTTGAATTCATCTGCCATGGCCTTGCCCAAACGTGCCATTAAACTCATCATATGTTCGTGATCCACTTTGTGCTGTTCTTCAATTAATGAAAATCTGATCAACAAATATAAATTTTCCACTTTTTCTTTTTGCGGAAACAGTACATTTAAATATGTCGGTGCCGAAATCCATGCTTGAAAATATTGGTCCCCTCTTTTAATTACTGTGCCTGTTGGTATACGTCTCTCTGTAGGTTTTTTAATTTTAAAGTGTGATACGCTTTTCTGTTTCAGCTCCAAATCCATTTTTGCCGCCATCATTGCGTTTGAGCAGTCATCCGCCCTTTCTTGACATTCTTCCAATGTATGTTCTTCTAGAACATCATCATCTTCATCTATTGGTCTTCTTGATCCATCTTCTAGGCCTTGTTTTCGCACTAGCATTGTTCTAGCAAAAATAAGTTCATTTTTTGCTTTCCTGAATTTTGCGTATGCCAAATCTCTTTCTTGTGCAAAGAAGACCTCATTTTCCGCGTCTTCTAAGTCCTGCTCTGGTGACGAGCCCATGTTAATATATTTCAATCTACCTTCTAGTACATCTGTTGTTACGTTGATTTCACGTGGGATCCCTTTGTGACTTAATTCTATTAGCCTCTTCTGATTGCCCTGTAAATAATCCGTCGTATTTCTTTCTTCATAGCCTTCTTCCATATTGTATCTCTGTTAAAATCACTACCTTAATTCATATTTAATTTTAATTTTTTTAACTCATTTAATTTTACCTTTTCTAATCCAAAATCAGTTTGCGCTTTCTTCGTTGGATTGAATATTTCTGTTTGTACTTTTGCCTTTTTTAATCGCCGATTTTTGAGAGTCCGATAAAATATTTTAATTCTCGCTATCTTAATGATACATTATTTTTACATCTTGCCTGTTTATAATTTTCCCAAAATATACTGATTTTCCACTTTAATTTTAATTTTGACAGTGTTTTTTCCAAAGTGAAAAAATTTTCGCTGAACTCTGCTTGATGTACATTAATAGTTTTTTCCATTCGATTCGTCTTTTCCGTTCGTTTCCACTTTCTTCACTTTATTCTCCATTTAGATCTTAACAGATAATTATATTTTATATTATTGTTAGTTTCCTGATATTTACCTAGTATTTTCTCATTTGTTTTGATAAATTTCGCCAAATCTGTGCCGATCACATCCAGGATTATATTGTCTTCAATATCTTCACCCTCCATTTGTTCCTTTTCCATAGTTTTATACAAATACCTTTTTCTTTCCCCGTATTCTACACGTGCTTTCCATTTTTGAACTTCTCGTAACACTTTCATCGGTGATTTATATAATAATAGTTGTTCACGACATTCCGCATATTCTTCCCATTTTGCATTTCTCACTTTCTTCTTGAATTCAAACCAGTTGGTCACTGCTTTTTCCAGATTCTGCTGAGCCGCCAATTTTTTCCACGCATATTCTTTAATTTTTTCTCGAATACTTTCACTATCCATTTCTAAATAATCTATATTATTTTATCTGCATATTTGTTACGCTATGTTATTATACCAGTCGTCTAACAAATATTGAAACCATTTACAATAAAACCAGTTTTAAATACAGATGTTCAACATAAAAAATTATAATTTTTCACTTTCTACCCGATTATGCATACTGTATGTTTTCTTTCTTTTTGATCATACTTTTGCCTGTTATTCTCCCGATTCCACGGCCACCGCTTGCGGTTCTTCTATCTAGATAATTTGTAATTCTCATTAATTATTTATTTTAATTTACCAACCTCCTCAGCTTGTGTATCATAATTCATCATTGCCATGTACGTATCTGTCGGTTTATTGTTAAAGCTCGCCGAAAGTCTCTGGTTGCCGATCCAATTTTCTTCCTCTGACGGAATCATTGTGAGTGCTGGATACCCAAACCACTTTCGTTCCAATTTCAGCAATTTCATTTTATTTTTGCCGTTCGTCAATTCTACCATTCCAATTGGCCACTCAAGCCACACGTGAAAAATTAACAGCAATTTGCATTTGTTCAAGTGTGTCGATACAAAGTTCAATGTTTTATTCAAGATATTTTTGGGCGGAAATAAAAACAGTGTTTCATTTTCAACTTTTTCCATCGTTAGTGTAAAGAAATCCATGTGAAATGCTTGTTCATCTTTTTGCCATGTTATATATTTATTGCATTTTGTATTTTCTTTGGTGGCCATCGCATCCACTGTGCATTTCATTTTTGCAGCTTCCTGTATTAATTCAAAAATTTTCTGCGGCATAAATTCTTCGTTATAATTTATGAATCTGGATGCTCTGTCGGCCAATTGATATTTGGTACCAATCCAATAGGTATTGAAGCTTATTTCTTTGATTTCTGCATATTCAAAAATCTTCGTAATTATTGCATTCAGTTTCCTGTTTGATGATCCTTCATTACGAAATGCGTAGCACACTGCTACGTTATCACAAAAAACTGTTATATGTTTTCCTTTGATTTCATCTCTCATTCTCACAAACGCTGATAGAATCGTAAACGCCTCTTTATTGTGAATGTCCCAACTTTGTACATCTTCATTGAAATGATGACTAATCTCGATCGTTTTTCCCTGAGAGAATAATTTCATGCCCGCTCCTGCCTTCGATGCATCTGTAAATAACACACTTGTTTCCATTTGTACTCTTTCTTTAGGAAGCCATGATCTCTTTATTTTAATAAATTCTAGCTCTAACCATTTTTTTAATTCAATTTTGAGTGATTCATTCATTGTTTGTTGAAAATTGTTTTCCCTTACTGCTTTCGTGATAACTGCCGTCATTTCTCTGATATATCTCTTCATTTTGATACATGCCACTTGAAAAGACACCGCTCTTCCCCGTAAAATTTCTAGTCTTTTTGCATCATATTTATTGCCTATTTTAATTTTCATAAAAAATTCGCATTCCATCTTGAAATTTTCCCATTTTTCTTTTGGTACTTTGATGGTCCCCTCCGCCGTGTCTAACATCATTCCTAGGAAAGTTTGTTTCTTTTTTGGAGTAAATATACTTTTATCCATTGCAAGTATTCCACCTGTTGCCAGTATCAGCAAAATGCCCAAAATACAGTTTTTTGGTATTGCACCATTTGTTTTCAATGTTTCTTCATTATCCAAATAAATCCTATCGTCTAAGTATAGTGCCGTTTTGATCCCATATTTCCTTGCGTAATTTATTGTGATCATATTTATTCGTTGGAATGCACCTGGACTTTTTGGAACGCCGAACGGCAACGCTCTATATTTAAATGTCCAATTTTCAAATCTGAACGCCGTTAAACCTCTACTTTCTTCATTTAATTTTACCAAATGAAACCCCCGTCTGTCATCCAGTTTAGTGATGAATTCATGTCTTTTGATCACTTCCAATATATCATAAAGCCCTTCCAATTTGCACGGAGTGGAATTTGTTTCGATGTGTTTAATAATCCCCCCGTCAAAACACATTCTTGGTTTTTTCTTCATTGATGCCAGTATTAGTGGAGTAATTAATTCTATTTTTTCGTTTTTCGTATCCACTAATAATAACGTCCCCGTTTTAATCCAGCTCGTTATTGTTTTCAGTATAAATTTCCGGTGAGGTCGCAACGCTTCTTCATTATTTTTCATAATAATTTTCACCGTTTTTTCCCCTGATTTACAAATCATCGGCACTTCTTTTGTTCGTTTATAGCGTCTATTTATGTCATTTTGCATTTCCCGATCATCCAAAAATATTTTTGTCTTTTTGCATATTTTGACTCTTTCCCCCCAATCTTTCGCTTTTTTTCGCTCAATTCTCCTCTCTTCCGTAAGTATTTTGAGCTCTCTGCTGCCATGAATTTTTTCAAAAAATTCCCGATGTATTTTCGTTTCCGTAGTCACTTTTCCTTTATTATGATAATCTTTTGCTTCCGTTTTTGAGATGGGCGAAATATTTTCGAATAAATCCACACCTCTGTGTAAATCGTTATACACGGTGTGTTTATTCCATTCGCCTTCTAGCTCATGAATCATGACTCTCGTGACTTCCAAAAAATGAGAGTATATTCCCGCATAAAAGTCGTCTTCATGCCTGAAATAGATATCCGCCCAAATTGGCTCCCTTTCATTTTTTAGTATCTCATGGAACCATTCAAAATATTGCCATGATTTTTCCATCCATTGGTGATGGAAATATGGGCCTTGTATCTTGCCTTCTCTACACAATACTAAATCACCCCTATTATTCACCGGTCTTATTGCCGGCGGTGCCATATTGGGTAAATTCAAAAAATCTTTTTCCCACTGTTTTTGTTGATTTTGCATACATATGCATCTTCTATTTGGTATGTAATAATACTCTTTTGCCCAAATTTCCATTCCTTCATAACACGTGTTTTCACAAATACAATTATCTCCCAGTATGTCTAGATCCCGACTCCTTTGGGTCCATTCTTCCCATTTTTTAATATTCACTTTCTTGCTATCTTTTCCAGACATTTTGTCAATCCGTTTCTAAATTATATTCATTTAAAATAATATTCCAATTTATTTTGAATACATTTCCTTGTAGAACTTCCCTTAGTCAACAGAATTTTTTGAAAAACATTTTTTAGTCCTTTTACTAATTTCCAAATATAACTACATATTTTAGTTTCACATATATTTATTTTATCCCACACTCAAAACTCTCGTTTTTTGTGATCGGCAGTGATAGGCAGATTTATATGTAGTGTAATTCTTTTACGGCAGTATAATGTTCGAGGTATTGTTTAATATACGAGTTCCCTAATTTATGCACAGATTTGAATCACATTTTTGTCAAAATTATTCATTTTACAGATTTTTCTTCAAATAATGTCTTTAATATTTTGCACTTTTTTCCCGCGGTATTGTGGTGAATTTTGGTCGTATTGCATTGTATATTCTTGCACCATATGTTTCTATTGTTTGAACTGTTCCGTAGTGTTGATAAATCGGCTAAGAAATTATTTTAGATATTTTTGACTGCCAAAATAATATTTCTTACCTAAACGATTTTTTCCTTCTGTGAGCTATCTTCTTTCATTTTTCAGTCGATTCCAGTGATCATTTTTTCTTGCTTTTTCTCTGGCTACTTAATTGTCTATTTATCCATCCGCTAAGTTCTGGTCTTCTATTACCTCCACCTGCTTTAGCTTTGTCCAAATCGCCTCGATTTTCATTGCTGGATTGTTTCGGCATTTTCGGCTTGAGTGGTGTTTTCTTTTCTTTTGGTGCCGTTATTGACTTTTCCATGTCATTTAGCTTACGTTTTTTGACATTTTCCATTTTTTGTGGTAGAATTTCATCAAAAACTACAATTGCACCCTCCTCCGGAACATTTTCTTTTTCCTCACTTGATGTTATTTTCTTTATTTTTTCCATTTTCTTTGTTGGCAATTTTACCGCTTCCATCGTCGTAATTGTTTCACTCGTGCCCGGTTCTTCCACTAAAAATTTTTTAAAATTTTTTAAATTTAAAAAGATGTAACTTTCTTAAACATAATTTAATTAACTTTAAGATCTAAAAATTTCTTAACAAATTTTACCTATTTTGGTTTTATCCATTTTGGCTTTTCGTATTTTTTGTGCAACTTTATTTTTCTCCACATTTTCCGTAACCTTGTCCGTTTTTGTTTCTTCTTCCAGCGATATGATTTTCTTTTTCAGCAGATCTGAAAAAAAAATTTTATAAGCTTTTGTGTGTAATTCTAGATATAATTTTGGGATTCACCATTTTAATAATTTTAACTCACCTTTTTTGGGGATTTCAACTTTTTTCTTTGCATCTCGTCTACCGATCCTGTTTTTTTCTATCGTATTTTGGTTCACTTTTTCCATGGTTCGTTCTGCAAATTCTTCCACCGAATCTTCATATAATTCCTCCCATCTAAAATGGTCTTGAACGTTAATTTGTTTAATATTTTTAAAGTTGAATCTTCTTCTGAATTCAACTTGGTCACTAGCGTGTTTAATTATGCAATTAACGTACGTGTCGATATCTTTCTGTTCACAAACATTTTCCCAAGTAACCATTTTTTCTGGCAAGAATTTTTTGAACAGTTCAAGTGCTTCCCCAATTGTGATTACTTTTTTCACACCTGGAATTGTTTTAGTCAGTCGTTTCGTATATGATAACGACATCATGTCCATGTCTGCCAGCATGCCAATCATGCACATAACTACGTCCAATAATGTTTCTTTGGCAATAGTTCCCAATTTAATGGTTAATATTCCCCGTAGTTCATTTGCTAGATAATTATACGTTCCCATCGTATCCATGCGTCTTCTGCCTTCTTTTGGTTCTGCCGATTTCCACCAATCCTCTAGCTCTTTGTTGCTCCTTTTTGTCCTGACATTTTTACAAAATTGTTTTATTGTAAGTGCATATTCTGAAATCAGCATTTCATTCCAGGTTTTCGGGGCATAAAGCATTTTGACCACTTCATCTCTTATAGCATCACTTTCTTTCCATTGAATAAATTCACGTAGATTTTCGTTGATTTGCTTTTGATGTTTTATGGTAACGTAATCCCATCGTTGGCCATTTTCTTTGTCACCTTGTTTCAATCTTTGTATTTCGCTGTTTAGGCCTTCGATTTTTTCGTCCTGTTTTTGAATTTTTACCATAATTTGTTTAGCAGACCAAATTTCTTCTGCCTGTTCTTCATCTTCTGATTCCATTGCCGCTGAATTTCCTACCACTTCATATGGGGGGCTCTGTATATCGTCCATATTAGAATCCGAATCTGAACTTTGACTGTATCTACTTGGTAGCTCTTCATGTCTTGTTTCTGTCGACGTAACCACGACTTCATTTTTGCGATTTTCTTCTTCGAGATTTTCCAGAGCTTCAGTCGCTTCCGATGGTGTAAATCTTGAATTATTGCCATCTGTCGTTTCCATCATGCTTTGAACTTCCTCGGTTTCCAAATCTTGTTCCCGTTCACTTTCCGAATTGATTGAGTCTAGGGTCTCGTTGTCCCCATTTTGCCTTAAAAGTTCTTCACTCGTGACCGCACCGTCTTCCGAAACTTTATTTTGCATTTCCATTTGAAGATCGATATTGATTTGAATTTGTTTTTCATAATTTTCCAGGTGGCCCGCACCTGTGTCCATATAACTTTCTATATCTGTGTACCAAGACATTGTGGTTCTATCTAAAAATTTGTAAAAAACCTCTTGTTCTTCTTCACTGCCCATTTTCATCTTTTTCAGGAACTTATTTATATTTCCTATTATGGCACAATATTTGTCTCTGAATGTTCCATTGAGCATCGTTTCCGACCAATTTCCCTCTTTTTTGATGTTTACTATGGTTTCAGCAATTTCCCGAATTTCTCCAGGTAGATTCATGGCTCTTCTCTTCTTCATTTCCATTTACTAAATTGAATTTATTTATTCAATAAATGACCATTTTGATATTTAATTACCTTTTTGTTTCCAGATGTTTTCAAAAAATGTTGAATTTGTGTTTTGCCTTCCGTTTTACCGTGCTTTCTTCGTTCGATTCGTTTTTTCAATCCTTTCTCGACTCACAATTCGATGAATATCTAAATATTTATAAATGTTATTTTTTTTAAATACATAATTATAATTTTGGTCATTTCTAAAATATTGAAAAAATAGTTAGTAAGCCTTTCACTTTTTTCATTTTTTATTTGTCTCCGATTTTGTCACATTATCCGATTACATAAAATGCACTTTGTAGGAATTTAAACAACAAAGAATATTATTACAGTTCTTTTTTAACAATTTTCCATTTTTTTCCACGCTCTTTATTTTCGATGATTTGGAGTCCTAGTTTTTGCAACTCTTCCCGTTTTAGCATTTTTTTCCAGAAAATTGTGATGTGTGAGAACTTTTTTCTTAGTGGGTCCCATAACCATTCTTCCATCAGAAATAAACTCTCGTCCCGTTTTTCTTCTTTAAGGCATAATTCTACAAACTCCCTGTAGGATTCAATTTTTTGTAGCTTTTTGCACCTGTTCAGAATCTCATTGTCCCTTGGTTTTTGGAATATTTCCATTCTTTTGTACTCTTCTATCTTTTTCCATAGCTCCTCATTTTGAATGCTGTCATTTTTGGTCTGAATTCTGGTCTTGTAATACATCATTTTGTCACTAGCTATCTTCGGGAATTTTTGCACGAATTCTACTTTTTTCATTAAACCCCTGCTCGTGTTGAATTTGTACGCTTCTTTCCACGTTAGCATAAATTCTTTCAGATGTTTGTCTGCTTCCGTTTTTTCTTTCACCAGGATTTCCTCACTTTCGTGCAACTCTTTTTCATATAATAATTGTAACCATTTTCTTTCTTGCTTAATTGTGTTTGGAAAATCATCACATCCTAATTGATTTATCCAATATCCCGCTGGTATGAAAGTCTGCCCTTGACCATTCCGCATAATCCAATTTTCTATCGTTTCATCTTGATTTGATGGTACTATTTCCATTTGTTTAATGCATTTTGCTACATCTGCCGTTGTAATTTCCAAATTGTATAGCACCTGGCTCTCATTTTCTATACCTAGTGTTTCATTTGACAAAAAGTTCCGCCCTGGTAGGTTGATTGGGAAATAAATTTCTCGCTCCATTTCATTTCTGTCTGTTATGTAACTTAGCGGTATTGGCATCATAATTTTTTCAATGTATCTTTTATCTTGATGTCTTTCAATTTTTGTAAAGCATTTTACCATATTAATATGGTCAATTGTCTCGTTAATCGTTAATTCTCTTCGTATCGTGTTACGTCTGATTTTACTGCACATCGTACCGTTTTCGCTGTATGCCAATTTGTTTTCATCTTTTTCTTTCCAAAAAGTGACATTACCTAAATCATTTTTTAAGATGAACAAACCATTTTTTTAAGATAATTTTACCTAAGTTTGTTAGATTATTCCAGTAGCATTCGTCACCTCGTATCGGCATGATATATGTTTTATGTGGTATGTGTGCATCCCATCCAATTGTCGTAATTTGTAGCATATTTCCATTTGGATCATACGTTCCGGTTTTCCACTCAAAATCCGTCTCCTCTGTTTTTGACCATTTTTGTATTTTTCCTATCGGTATCTTTCTTTTAAGGCAATTCTCATGGTAACATCTCGAATTTGTTAAAATCATCGGTCTTTTGAGTAGGTCAACATATCTTCTCTGATATCTATTCAAATTGAATTCTTTTGTCAAATATCTCGGTACCGTTTTTTGAAGTATCATCGTAGCCCGTAACCATTTGCCTTGGTTTCTCGGTCCCGTTGCGTACCAGTTGACCTCCACGTTAAACTCTGACATCAAATTGATGAATTTAATCATTTTAATTTCCGTACGATATGTCATATTTTCTTTAAATATTGCATCTTTTCTGTATGATCTTTCTTTGATTGTGCAAGTGTCATTGTCCAAATCATTCATTTGTTTCGTCAATCTGTTTATCTTAGTGCTGTCTTCGTTCAAGTCTTGAATTTCCATCAAAATTTGTTCTTTTGTAATGCATTTGTCATTTTTTCTGAGCACATAATTTTTTGAGTCCATGGAAATTGGATTTTCTATGTCATCTATATTAATTATAGATATATAATCGAACATGATTTTCGTGTAAGCATTTGAGTTGCTTATGTTCCAATCATTTTTCATTCTGTTTGTTTCTGCACCTGACCACTTGCTCACAAAAGATTCCATTTGCACCCATATCATATATTTCATGTCACTTTTGACCGTTTTTTCTGGAATTATATACATTAGCACTTTTTCTGTCTCCATGTGGTCTCTTATCGGGACCGTCTCATTTTCATGATTTGTGGGAACGAAATAACCTTCTAGATCTTTAAGCCAGAGCATTGACACACTCTCTGGTGCCCCTTCCGTCCATTTGCTTTCATCCCATTTCATCTCAAATTGAACTACCTTTTTCCCTTGGGCATCCGTAAATACTGATAATTTCTGCAAATCTACAAGATTCTGTGTTATCGCCATTCGTCTCAGTCTGTGTGTGTATTCGCCCCAGGGTTTGCTTAATTCATAGCCAATTGTAATCAGGATTTCTAATACCTGAATATAAACTTTTTTACATTCTTTCCCTGTAAATGACGTAAATTTCTTCCCAATTTTATAAATGTTGGCCTGTACATCTTCGCTGTTATATATTTCTTGACATGTGTCAAATAGAATTTCCAGTTTGTTATATTCTTGATTTATAACCTCTTCCGTATTTACATCTTTGTTAATGTAGTGATATTCTGTTTCCAAAACTTCGATTTTTGGTGCTGTCACATCTTTCGCTATTAACGTGTTTTTCTTGGTAGGTTGCAACAGCATGCATTCCCAAAGTATGCGATTGTATTCTTCATAATGTCTTCTGCACCTGTAAAAGCCTTCCACTTTGTTATTGTTACATATCTCCGTTTTGTTGCCTACACATTTCCTATGGTAAAATAATTTCTTTTCCGCTTTCCATTCTATTGGATTATGTATAAAACCCTGATCCATATTTGTTACATTTTCTGCATTCTCATTTTGATTCCAAGACATTATTTTCCAACCCTGCTCGCCCAATCCAATTTTCTTCCTTTCTTTTGGTTGGACATCTTTCCATTGCACAAATTCCATATAATGATTTTTGTGTAAAAACTCTCTTTTGCCTGTTTTGCATATTTTTTTCAGAATTTTTAGCCAGTTCTCATCTTTTTGCAACGTCGGAATAATTTCTGCTACTTCCTGCGGCTCTTGAATGAGTATCATAATCCACTTGATTATTTCTGTTTTCCATTTTTTGTGAAATCTTTTGATCGGTTTGTTTTGAACCAAATTTAACAATTTCTTGTCCAGAGTCGAGCCATTATATTGCAAATCTTGATCAATTTCAATTTGTTCCGGCTCAATTTTTCTCATATGATGCATTTCATCCCATTCGAAAGTTTCCAAATTTTCTCTAATTTTTTCAATAATATCTTTATCACATATCCAGTGACCATGTTGTTTTGTGATACTGGAAAGTACTCTTTGTCTGCAGATCTCTTCCAGATATTCTTCTAGCCACCATATTTTCCATTCCGCTATTAGCACTTCGTAGAACTTCATAATAATAATTGTGGTGTTAATAACTGGTGCAATGTAGCTTTCCCATTCCAATTTTTCTGCTATTTTTTCCACGACTTCTAGCATCCCGGTTTCATTATGACCTGTTCTTTTGATATTAGATAAAAATTCTATATACACTTTTTTATCTAGATTTTTGTAGCCTAGAATGCTGCCTTTTCTCATCCATGTTTGAATTTTTCTGATTCTGAGCCCTTTTCTACACCTCTTTTTCTCGCCTTCTTCCATTGCTTTTTGTATATTTATAATATCTAGATCCCAGATCAGTGTTTTTTCTTGGGGAGTTTCTAAGAACGGCGTTTGCTTGATCTTAATGCATATTAATTTAATATAGCATTCTTCCGAGTTCTCCAAGTTTTTCCACCATTTGACAACCTTTTGATTTTTCAACCAATTTTTAACGTTGAATCCATTGATTTCATTTGCATGGCTCTTTATTATTTTCTCCATTTCTTCTTGATGGCTCTGATTGTCTTTAATCTAGATATTTATATAATTTGCATATCATATCATTTAATAAATGCACAATTTAAATTTAATTATTTTAATTTTAAATGTTAGTTTTTTAATCAAAGCCGAATTGATTATTATATTATATCTATGCCTGTATGTCGTTTTTTCATTACAACTTCCGTTTTCCAGATTTCTCTTAATTTGAAACCATCATGCTTGGATTTGCCCGTTACCAGGATTTTTCCAATTTCTGTGCATTTCCAGCCCAGTTGTATGTGCATTTTCCACAGTATAACCTTTTTAAGCTCTTCCATGTCTGTTTTGTCATGTACCAGTATGTCCCAGAAAACTCTACTATCATCTTTCACTATTTCTATTTCCATAAAATAGTAATGATCTGCAATTTTTTGGTGAATTTTCATCATTTCCTCTTTTTTCCAGCCTTGCATGCTGGCTAAATTTTCTTCCGATTTCTCATGTGTCCATTCAAGTGCCATGATTTTTGTTTCCAAAAGTCCCGTTTCACTTGCTGTTGAAATTGGAATAATCTCAAGATTTTGTAAAATCTCTTGCAGTTCTTCTTTGCGACTCATAACCGAATGACTTTTTTGTAACCGTTTAGTTACTCTAAACTAATTTATGAAGGTATGATTAAAAAAGGCCATTTTATACTAAAGGTGATAGAAACAACCAATATTTGAACACTAACTACTCCTGTATTGGAGATAATGATAGGTTTCATAATATGCTACTTTCAATAAAGTTTCACTTTTTAGCCCTTTATTTCTCTGAGCTTGTGGCCAGTAACTCGGTTTACACTAAATTATAATAATTTATAAAAACGATATTATCACCTGATTTCCGTGTTTCATATGTATGTTGATGCATTTTTCTTAGTCAATTTTTGACTTTTTCCTCTAATAACCAATAACTTCTGCTATGTACCATTCGTATTTTGCAGGCTTCTCGATATAATCTTCCTTCATGATTATATTTTCTTAATAATAATATTAAATTTATAGCAATATTGTAACCTCATATTACATACATGTTTCTCGATACTTCTGGAATCCTGTTTTCTGATTGGTTAAATGCATATTCTGAGCATACCTTTCGGTCGTGGAGTGACTCATTTCCGATAATTACCTCTTCCAGGTGTAATGTATTGTCAATTTCGGATTATCGATTTTTACTCGTGCCTACTAGCTCCGATGTTACTATTTCTATAATAGTGTTAATCATTTTAATAATGATGTCTGGTTTTCATATTGTGAATATGTCATATTCCTTCGGGTTTCTACTCACCCATAATAACCATAATATTTATACCAAAGTATAGAAATATTATAATAAATAATTTTAACACTAATTATAACAATAATTAACATTAATCATTATAATAATGATATAGGGGTTTCCATATTATAAATATGTCGTACTCCTTCGGGTTTCTACTCACCCATAATAAACATAATATTATACCCAGTATAGAATATTATAATATAACAATTAATTATAAAATAATTAATCAGCAGTACCCTGAGGTCCTGCTTATGTCGTGTAAATGTCTCTGTTTCGACATTATTTCCCTCTCATCTAACTGAGTTCCGAGGGTATTATTGTACAATTTCTTTACAATAACATAAAAGGTTCTGGGGCTACCTTTACACTGACATAATTTTTATGACTGTTTTCAATTTCTCTTAATTCTCTTTAGCCATTTTTTAACTCTCTTAATTTCTCTAAATGTAATTTCTCTATACTTATTGATTTTCTAGGTTTTTTAAACGTTTTACGGCCATGTAGTGAGGTTTTAATAATATTGGTTACTTATATACCTTACTCACTACTGCCCCTA
>SCLE01084042.1:0-16567 GCA_004367955.1 Bathochordaeus stygius | reverse complement strand
TGTTTACGTGCTTATTTTTTTTAATATATAAATAATCGGGAGGATGACTTCCCTTTTCAGAGTGGGGGAAAAAGCTCTTTTTTTTTTTTTTTTTTCCTTTATTGTGCTTCACAGGCAGTAACGCAAGGTACACTGCAAGAAGACTTTTAGTAGTAAGCTCAGATAGCTTGGCCCAATGCGACTTCCCTAGGGGGCCGCAATTGGGTGAACTATTTAACTGGTGGAACAAGTCCAAATTAGAGCTATCGAGTCCAAAGCCTGGTGAGAATAAGCCAGGTGGGGTGCACTAGAATAAGTAGCAACCCGTTATGGAATCAATAACTGTACATAATAAAACAGGTGGCGATTGCAGAAGCAGGTAAATAAATAAGTGGATATGGGTTCACTAGATGGAAATACAGATTAAGGAAGGAGAAAAGGTGGTGTGAGCCAAGCATAAGACAGTTTACAGATAGGACAGTTATAAGTTTATTTTATTATCTGGATCGCGACGGGAAAAGTGGTTGGAGCAGTAGCACAAGCAGCTGTGTTGCGAAAAGGTAATCAGGTTGGCAATGCAGAAGACGAAACTTCGGTGTGGCAGAAGTTGGAATCGGATGATAGCTGGAGTGTGACGTTTGTGATGTAAATTGACAAAGCGGACTACCGTGATGACTACCTAGATACGACAGCTAATTGCTGCATTAGACAATAAGACGCCAAGATAGAAGTTTATAGAAGTGTATTTATTCAAACTTTAATTTGTCCAAAATTCTATCAATAGATGAATCGTGTTCGTACTCGTTATTTTCAGCAATTCGCCTTATAATAAGCATAAATTTATTTGCGACTCTGATTTTTTCAATATTGATTGATGCAACCACATTAGCGAAGGCGTCGGATTTATCTTTAACCAAGTTGAAACTAGTGGCCTTTTTATTCCACAGCAGAAAGTTACTTGTCATAACCTTAATTTCGCCATTTGAGTAGTAGGCGTCATTAGAGTTGAGCTCCCACCAAAGTAGGAAGCGGCTCGCATCGACTGTAGGTGGCACTTTGGCTACCTTTTTTAGCTCTTTAATGATGCCCTCAGCTAAATCCATTTTTACTGAAATAGACAATTGTTGCTTAGAGGCGAAGGAAAAATAAGTGACAATAATTACCAAAGGTTGTATATTTATGTATCGAAAATCTACTTGGTAAGAATAAGTGTGTAATATGGCAGATTAAGAGGCACATAAGGCGGCAGCTGATATTTATGAGGTACTGGGGCCCTTGAGATTCTCAAGTTCATTGATTTTGCCGGTAATATATTTGCAGATCTTTCGCTTAAAGTCCCAGACGATGGAGCGCGTTCCAGTTTGTGTGGCATTGGACCACTCGGCGAGGTGTCCGCTAGGAGATTCGTTTTTTATAATTGGATCACAGACAACCAAAAGCTTATCAATTTCAGATAATTTTGCTTTTAACTCATCGCAAAACTTAAATTTCGTTAAACTGAACGAATCGTTGTATGAGCGTGCGAAAACGCCGCCAAATTGGTGACAGGCCTTGTCTTTTGAGAAGATAGCATAATGGAGCCGCTCAATTTCGATTTCATCAGTAACCTTTATATTATATTTGGCTATAAGCATACTGAGCTTCTTGTAAATGCTGTCATAAGAATCACTGTTGGCAACTGTGGTCTCATATTCAGTCAAGGTGGGGCTTTCATCTTCACTTGATGCATTGCGCGTTACATAAGACACTGCAATAGACAAAAATTCATAATGTATAAGAGAGCTGTGAGGAAAATTATTAGACTATATGACACAGATTAGAGCGAAAAAATATAAAAAAGTTGAATCAAAATTAAGAATTTATGAATTTTTGAGATTTCCTTCTTCCAACTTCCTTTTTTTATGATTGAGTCTATTGACGTCCTTGGTTGACCTCTCAATGGAGTAATTGTTACCTTCAGTAACAAGGTTAAGCAAGACAGTATCGGGAGCTATGCTCAAAATGTTGAGTTTGTGCCAATTGTCGAGACGCCACCCCAAGAAATCCAGAGTTTTTGTGAAAGAGGTTATGCCATTTTGGTCAGTCTCATGGATATGGTAAGACATACCAGTTAACTCATCGGGATTGGATATGCCCACCGCTGAAAAATTGGGCAATTATTGGCAATTATAATGATACACAATGGTGTGCAATTATGGCGACAGCCTGATGTAGGGCTACATATTAGTGCAGCGCGCGAGGCTCCACATCAACGCAACCACCCGCCACACGACGCCAGAGAGCTCTCCTCAAATGTATAAGGAGAGTTTATGCTCTCCAGCGCATCGCGGCAGATAGGCCCGCCGACACGAATCCCCGCACACTACAGCTGCAATTTAGTAAGTGCGCTCACTGCGGGGGTATTAAAGCAAAGATTAAGATGACACAATAGTGTGCAAAAATGGTGGCATCCTGATGTCAGTTCAGTGAATGCCAGTAAGACCATATCAATTGTCATGTTTTGTATTATTGTTCCCGTATTGCAAGTGAGTACGTAAAAAGAGGCGGCACCCTTACGGGCACCTTTGGAAAAGTGCCATTAAAGGTGCCATTAAAGGTGCAGCCTGTTGTCAGACTTCCAATTATTGCCCATTTTGAAATTAACGTTCAACGCTGAATTATTAAGGCTGTCGTGGAGAGATTGGTATGGCACAATGGTATGCAATAGGGGCGACAGTCTGATGTCAGGTTACATATCCCTAAACGTGTTTTAGGCGATACTATATTTACGTGATATTAAGCGGCGATTGAGCGGAAGCAGCTGACAAAAATGCTAATGTGTAATATGGAGGATATGCTTGGAACTACAAACCATTATTTAAAGATATGGACATATTAAGTTTAAAGCTAGTGTATTTATTTGTATACTTAACAGGCCAGTTCGCAGGAAAATAAAGATGCACGGCCATATGATTTCATTCATTTCATGAATACCTTGAATAAAAAATAGTTAGTTTATGATGTGGAAAATGCGTATATTTTTAAGAGCATATGTAAAACCAGGTCCGCATTCACATTACTCACCTAGGTTGAGAAATCGGCGACTTTTTTCCGCTTTGTTAAGGTCTCGCTATCGACGCGAGTAAATAGTGGTGCTTCGCGACTGTAATGTATGATGCATGAAAGTCTCTTGTTTATATTATAGGGGCTTTCATTGATTTGAAAGTAACCACGGAAAGTACTGGGTTTGACCTTACATCGAATAAAATTACCATGGACAGCAGTTGCACAGAGTTTGACGTAGCCCAGTAAATTGCTGTACGCATTTATGAGACAATTCTTTTTAATTTGGCTAAGACAAAAGTTTGAGTCTGCCAAATTGTCAAAGCCGCAATATGTAGTGATGTCAAATTTTACGTTGTGCATTTTGAATTTCGCACCATAAAATTCCGCCTCAATTGTATCGCGGATTGGCAAGAAATTTTCCTAAAATAATGTTTTTGTAATGTGCTGCGGCGAAACATGGCACACATGAATATGCACAAGGGTGTGCAAATAGGGCGTCAACCCGATGTTAGGTATATAGAAATTGTTATATCGTACTGGGTATACAATGGGCCTCACCTGTATTTTAATGAAGTTATATGCGCGGTTGAAGCCTGGCATATTAGAGTTAAGGGCGGCAACGATGTCCGCCATGTCTTCATGGAAACTTGAGAGCGTCCAAATTTGCGTTGATGTTTCCACATGTTTAATTAGCAATTGAAAAATAGTTCGCTCAATTATTTTTATTAGCATCATCCCTGAAATAAAGGATAAATATCATAATTAAGGGACTATGTTATTTTTCCCTGGAGACAGGCACCACAATTGTGTGCGTGGATGACGGTTTCCTGATATGTTTGGCTCACACGATAATTGCAGGCTATGGGCGCGAAGAGCCTTAAAAAATGAATAAAGTTTTTGTAGAAGGCCAGAAGATAGCGGCCACGAGTGGCGAAAAGGGTAGCAAATAATTAACTAATTAATCTTAGTGCAATATAATATGGTTGACAGATTTTATCAGACTTTGGCAAAATCATCGTCAGAAAAGCATCTAATTCACTAAGATTCATTGAGATTCAAGAAGTTTTGTATAACTAAAATTAAAATATTAATTGGTCAGAATTGTAACGGGCTCTGATAGGGTGCCGCAGGAAGGCTATATATGGTATATCTAACCTTTATTTGGTTTTTGCAGGGTACCATATGATGGCAGTTCCCATAGCAATTGGATTAGGTTTGCCCCGGAGAGGACTTGTTCGTATTCAAAATTGCTTAGTTTGATATGGTAATCACGTAGCTTGCTCTCAAAATTGCATGGGGCGTTGAAATTTGGTCTTCCATGAGCGGCTTCATAATATTTTAGTACGAACTTTTCTCGATTACACTTGACCGCCATTGGTGCCGCTCTGCACATATATTTGATGAAATTCGGGATAATGCTCTCTTCAATATTTCCGTTGGCGTAGCATTCTTTACAAAATCCGCATCTGCACATATCGTCACTAGATATGTCGGCTCGATATCCGCATTTGGCCACACATGGCCTAGAGGTATTTTCGTGTATAGTGACCTTGATGGTGGTTTCACTAGCAGCCTTACGAAGGAACTTCAGCTGTTCAATTGCTACACAGCAAGCCATTAATACCTGGGCCGTCATTTTAATAGGCTGCGTGCAGAGTAGAATAGGGTCCAGGTTTTCAAAGTTTTCGTCGGCGGCAAACGAGAGCTCAAATATGGATCGCATAATGTTCACTTTTTCACTAGCAACATGCGCTACGATGGCATGTCTCGCGCGGCACTTGGGCATAACATAGTCAACCCCCAGGTCTAAATATAATTTTATAGCTTATTTAAATATTGGTATTAAGCGACCATGGAAAACTTGAGAAAAGCTTTTCGATCAATTATGTTTACTAAAAGTCGGGCGAGTTCGGCTCGTCGCGAAGAAGTTAAATTTATTAATACGTTCATGAAACGGAATATGAGCTAATGGGCTAATTTCACGAAAATTAAATAATTAAAAAATTATTAAAAAATCCCAAAACGACTAGTGTGCATTAGTGTAAATATCGTATCAAAGTCAGAATGAATTAGCTGTAAAGTTTGAAGCTTTTTACCTTGAACGTTATCTTGATACATGTTGAGAAAAGAATCCGCCAATTAGTTCTCTGCTTTGCACTTTATTTGTGTCCATAACTCGGCAGACGAAACGGAAAGGAGACATATCTAGAAGGCTAGAAAGTAGCCTTTTTTATAAAACAGTGAATAGGCGGGGAAGTGAGTCATATCAGCATGTTCTGAAACAGGTGTTGTTAATATTGTTGCGCACTTTGGAGAGCGATATTATGTTATCAGAGGTTTACTATCTGGCATATGATAATTATTATTTTGACATTTAAAACGTAAAGTGGAGTTTACTTACCACCGAATGTAACCGCGCTAAACGTTATATGTTGTTTGGAACCTGCACATCCAAGTATTACACATTAGCATTTAGTTAACGCAGCACATTAATATTTGATGAATTATTTAGTTTAGATATGGGTTAAAAAGTGGTGCTCATTGGGATTTTCACATTCAGAATATAATTCTGGATTAAATTAAATTTATAAGTATTGAGTCCAGGACAAATAGCTCTTAACGAGGTAACTGCAGAAGTCTGTTCACTAGCCCAGGAGAGCTTGACGGCTGCACTTTTGTTTAGCACCGTATTTTCGAATTTGCATTTTTTGCAGTCAGATCTTCCCGCACGGTGGGGGCAAGCAAGTCTGAAGTGTTCTTTGACTAGTTCCCCAAACCTGTTAGTCCCCAACATGCCTTTGACGAAACATGGTAGTTTATTGAGGTAATCACCTTTTTCGTACGGGAATAATTTATGATGTTTTTTGGAAATAGGAACCCCACAAAAGATGGGCTGACCTATTAGGTTTCCATTAGTTTCGATACGGCACGCGTTATTAGACCATCTGGCGTTTGATGAAGAGCATTTGAACATGTTTTTTAGGTTCGAAAATAGGATTTTGGGCGCTTTGTTGAAAAGGACTTTGCCTATTAGAAGAATGCCAAACTTAATATGCAGGTTACGGGGATCAGGCCACCCTGTTAAACGGTATATTTTCGAGTACGAGATACGTTTTTGACCTACAATGCGTATATCCAATATATCGCAAACGATGTTGACTATATGCTTGGATATCTTATTGTAGGTCAAATTGTTGAATAGGGGCATAACGTCCAACCCATAATTCAGAGTACCGTAAATTAGACTCTGCGCTAACCTCAAGATGTCAACTGTGGCATCTCTATATTTAATGTTATTAATTAGTGCTCTAATTTGTATGAGGGCAAATTTGATATGGCTTATTTGGTCAGAAAAATTGAGGTTATGGTCGAAACGTAGCCCCAGGTATTTAATTCGGGTGGTGCTTTTTATGTAATTTGAACCAATAGTGATGGGCGGGGACTCGTTTGGCTTACCCAGTACCGTAAATGTGGTCTTGTCGAACGAGATGTGGACTCCACGGGCCAGCGTCCACGTGTCGATCTTTTTAAGTAGCTTTTGCGCAGCTACTCTAGCTTCTCCTTCAGTGGGCCGGCAGACGATTGCGACGATGTCGTCTGCAAATACGGTTATTAGAGTGTGCTTGTCATAAGGGTCAATGAGTTCATTAAGGTTACCTAACATTAGCGAAAAGTAAAGAGGCGATGGAGAGCCACCTTGAGGGACTCCAAAGTCGATTAGTTCAAATATAGAGCTATATTCCCCGCCTTCAAGTACGGAGCCTTTACGACCATTTAAACTCGATTTAACGAATCTCTGGAGACCGGGGTCCAAAATTTTTTCCAGTCTAATATTAATATATTTGTGTGGGACTGTGCCGAACGCATTGGCACAGTCCACAGTAACGATAATAATCACCCAGCCAGCCGGACATTTGGAGATAAAAAGTAGGACCTCAGCTAATGCAGTGGCACAAGAGTGGTTCTTTCTGAACCCATGTTGGTTGTCCGGAATATGACCTTCTTCCTCAGAAAAACCTTGAAAGCCCGCAGCGAACCATTTATCCCGCCCAGCCGAGAAGCTGGGGACGCTCAACATGCGATTTGCTGAGATGCAGCTCTGATTTTTAGCGTTAAGTTTAGGTATGGCAACCATCTTATTAATTTTATCATGTTCGGGGTAGACCCCCAACCCTACGTCCATTTTAAACATTTCGACGAGATAAAAGGCTAGCTCAGCGGGCCACGCACCAAGAATATTTTTATTAATGGAGGAATTAAGCCCCCTAGTGGTACTCTTCATGCTATTAATAATGTGAATTAGAGAATTAGATTTGTTATTACCCTCAAAACTGAGCACCATATCCCTAAAGGAGAATTTTTTGTCATTTTCCGCCCAATTTGGGTGACTAGCCTCGTTGGAGCAGACCCCGGCCGTTTTATTTTGAAGTTTGAGAAAGTGACTTTTGTGCTCCTCAGCTGAAAATTTGGGTCGTGACCCAAAAAAGTGCTTATCCCCTTTATTATGGACCCTATGTATTTTGTAAATGTCGTTGGCCGATGGGTTAATAACGTTAATGGACTTACACATATTCGAGCGACGATCTAGTTGAATTTGGTTTTTGAGTTCTTTTTTAAGCTCTTCCAGTTTGAGTGTTTCCGCAACGGACATTTTAGTATTATGTGCTCTAAAAAAGTTTTCAAATTCAGATATTTTTTTGTAAATACTCGAAGTTAAAAAGGAAGGTTCGTTATAAGGGACTAATTTGTTGAATTTGATAATTTTACGAGGCATTAAGTTGAGCATAGAATCTTCAATTAGGTTCACTAGAAATTTTGAATACGGAACCGATTTGTAATCGGGCGCCCAGTTGTCTTGGGAGGATCGGCTTAAATCTTTTTTGGCATCGCTGAGAAGGTTGGCAAGTGTGGCGTGGTTATTAGCTAAAACTTGAAGCCCGGTGTCGTAAATTGAAGCCGGCTCAGCTGGCTTCTGAATAAGCATGGTTACGACGTTACTCTTAACTGTTAAGTCAATGTTAAGGGTAGCCTGGAAAATGATGTGGCCATCATTTCCCAGAAGTAATTTTCCATCATGGCTCTGAAGTGTGTAGTTGGGGGGGCTGGGCGGAGGGGGGCCCCCATTTTTAACATGGGATTGACCAAAAAAGTTATTAATTAGAAACACATCAATATTTGACGAATTTGAACTAGGCTCGAATATGTTCTTTTTGTTCGGTACATTTGTGAATTTGAAGTCATGGTCAGTGTAATCATTAGTTACTAATTTAAAAAATGTGCAAAATTGTTTGCAGTCTTGCTCTCTAGGTCTGCGGTAGTCAACGTTGAGGTCGCCGCACACGACCCCGAGGACCCTATTTTGTAGTTTAATTACGTCTTGAAACCGAGACACAAAAAAGTTAAGGTATTTGGTTCTGTCAAATATGCCAAGGGCCCTGGCCTTGACAGAGTCAAAGTGGAATTTATAAAAAGACACAAAATTGCACCAGATGGGTTTGCCGTCAACTACACCCGTCTGGACAGCAACCCCCGTAAAGGGTGCCTTTTTATATTTCACCTTGACAATGAACCCCATATCGTTGCGAATGAGAATAGCCGAGAAAATAGTTTGGCTGTTGTTAACGTAAACAGGGTCGTGAAAAAACCCCGTATAATTTTTTGGAAATGACAACCTTTTGGAGAAGATGACGGGATTGCAGTTTAGTTCTTGTAGGCAAATGATATGGGTGCCCCCGAACGTGTCAAATAATTTGGGAAGTTGCCTGACTGGATTGTTAAGGTTCACGGACACCACCGTTAATTTGTCCATAGCTGTATCACATGGTTTAACAGAGTCAACGGCGCGGTCGCTGATATGTACCGTATGGTCCGCTATTTTGTAGCATTGGTCGTCGCTCTGTACCAACAGGAAGTTACGGGGCGCACCCATGGTGACGTTAGGGGCACCTGAGAAGTTATTGTGCCGCCTATTGTCAGGGGAAAGATTGGAGGAGACGCTGGAAGAGTCCATTAGAAGGGAAGAAATTTCAGCATTACCAGGGGCTGAATTGCCCGGGGGGGCATAGTCCCTGTGGCTACTCGGCAGAATAAAATTAATTGGGTCGTTCGGTGCTCCGTCGTTGCTACCTGTATATGGGCCATTAGTGTTAATTTTGTCGCACGGGTGACCTCTACTGGTAGGGGAGAGTGTTTGGGGGCAGAAATAATTAAGTATACCTTCGGATGAGCCTGCAACATTTTCCGTGAAGTTTTCGGCATGACACTCATTGGGACCGCTCATTCGTGTGGTTTCGTGACTTGAATTCGGTTCGGATGAGTAATTAGGAATAGCATTAAATAATTTAATTGTTTTAGTAGAATTAGTATTAAGCCTATTCGCAGAAAGGTTTATAGAACCGTGGCTGTCATTTCTTGACGCTTTTGCAAATAGTTCAGTAATTGTGGGCTGCTTTAGGCGACTATTATTTTTGAGGGCCGCCTCCACTTCGATACTATTTATTTTAAGAAATTTGACGAATAGGGCCTCAAGGTCGCCTGCACAACGAAAATTGGGCATATGAAGGCCTTTCATCTCGAAAATGGCTACTATTTTAGTGAAATTTTCAACACTTATTTCGGGCAGCAATATTTTCAAAAAATTGGATTTTCCGTTTAGAACGATTTCCGCGTAACTCTCGTGGTCACAGACTACGGGTTGGAGCTTCTTAAGGTTATTAAGGAGTTCCTGGAGTTCCAGTAATATTTTTGCGCCGTCTATGTTTTTGTTTGCAAAAAGTTCATTTTCAGTGTTTTTTAAAAGGCTTTCAACAATTTGTATGGTTTGTTCCGGAATTATACAGCAGAGAAATCTGAAGAGGAGTTTATGTTGCTGCTGAACGAGCGGCTCCCCCCTTAATTTACGGCTAGAAAATTTGGAAGGAAATTTGCGTTTTATTTTCTTACGCTTATTGTGATTAAGGAGGGGAATATCGGCAAGGAAATCCTCGCCGCATATATAGTCAAGAATAGGATTAGTGTAGTGCTTCCTGGCTTCCTCGTAAGGCACAGCTACAGTTGGAACATTGTCCTCATTAATCATGACCGGTGTGGCGGCCATACTATCAGCTGAGAAAGACAAGGGTTCTAAAGGGGCAGTGTACACTTGGAGATCGGAATAGTGACCGGATTTGTTTCGGAAGTTAGGATCCGGAAAATTCCCAGGACTATAATTGGCTGACGAGACAATATTTGAGGTCTTAGAGACTTTTCGGGTGGGGCTTGACGAGTTACCCTGCTTAATAGCGAAAGTGCTGGATCCATCCGTTTCCTTAAATATGGATTGATTGATCGGAATATTACAAATGTTATATGAATTCACCTTAGATTTGGAACCATCTTCACCGTCATCATTGGTTAGCTTGCGCTTAATACCCTGTCGCAAGAAATTGGCGGCCGCACTGTTGGCCGCAGGAGCACTGGCAATCTTTTTAGGCACCATAAAGATAGGGTCGGATTTCCTCAGTTGAGCGGCGATTGAACCCATATCATTAGGGGCGATATTGGTGGAGCATTTAAGAATTTCATCAGCATCAAACGTCGTGACCGCGTCCACGGTGACTTGCTCAGCTGAAAAAATTTTTTGAATGATTTTTAATTGGGCTTGAGGTGCCCGAAAGCGGTAAAATGAGTTTTGTTATAAAACTCGCCGGATATTCACAGGATTCCGTTATAACCAAGTTTTCTTTTGACGGGTAGATAAGTTCGGAGGAAGTGGAGTGGATATGTTTACTGTCCGGAGATTTTTTGCTATAATGCGATTTATTTTGGAGAATCGAATTTTTCTGGAACTTACTAACTCGTTTATCTAAAAATACTTCCAAATACTTTTTTTCCAAAGGTTTTTGCGAGGTGTGGGGGGGCACAGTGTGAAGGGCGGAACACTCGTTATGCGGATAAGTTGTGCTCATGTTAACCATGTTATCAGAATATTTATTGCGGACAATAAGTTTGCCTACATTATTATTGGGACTAAGTGTGTAATTAGAATTAGGGGCGGCGCTGTTCGAGTGAGAGGCGGCGGGAGAGGTGAAAAATGTACCTGTTTCATCTTCAATTGTATCTGATTCCAGAAGATCAATTCTCGCGTCACCATTATTAAGAGCACTCAGATGTGATAGGTCACTGCTGAAGCCATGCAATTTGGTCAGACTGGCAAAGGTTGAGCTCGTGGGTTTAACTGGATCTGCTCGACTTGCAATGTGTTCCTTGTAATCGCCAATTGTTTTGGTTTTGGTCGTTGCAGTATCCAGTGCGAGCGAAAGAAGGCTGTCTTCATCCAGGATTTTAAAAATCTCGCCAGGGTTGGCCTCTTTGTGGACGGTGGTTGCGGCAAGCACTTTAATTTGTTGATCGTTATAGAACGAATAGTCCATCGACGTTGCCGCGGCCCTGGCGTTTTTGGATTGGTCAAGTTTAAGTTGGATAATTTCCTGGTCAATTTTGTCCGACAGTTCTTTTTGCCATTTTATGCCACTGATTTGCCGCAACTTAAGTGCCGTTTGTTCCTCGGCAATTTTCCTATTGTCTGCGATATTGGACTCTACCTTGTGGTCTATTCGATTAAGACGCTCAGCGGCATTCTTCTCGTTTTGGAGTATAGTGGATTTGATTTCATTCAGCTCCCGCTTGTAACTAAGAAGAGCAATATTTTGGTCGTCAAAATGGATTTTTTGGGCGTTAAATTGCTTCTGTTGCTCATGGAATTTATTGAGTGTATTCGATACGTTGTTCTCAATTTTAGCAACCCGCTCGTCATCGACGTCTTCGCACGTGTCGCCAAAATGTGCGCTACGGACCAGGGCAACTGAAGCCGCGTTGTCCGGAAGAAGATTGGAGCGCATCTTCATGAACTTGACACAACAGGTGTACTTGGCGGCCCTTATATTGGCAATGCAGATGTCAGCATTTTCGAATGAGTAGTGGAAGCGCGCGGCGTCATACAGCATGTCATCCATGCACGGCAGATCCGCCCTACTTTTGTGCTTCACGTTGCCGTGAGGGGCCCTGAAGAATTTCCCCCGCCTGTTTAGCGTGCCCTTGTGGAGTAGCCTGTTTTTGAGGAGCTCAACCTTCTGGTCCCCATGTGAATCATAGATTTTATTTTTAGACAGCCAGTTAGTGGCCATATTAGGGGCGAAACTGGTAAGGTCGTCGATCCCGAAACGGTAAAATTTTGGGAAGTTCCCGAAGGGCGATTTTTCTCCTTTAGCAAATGCGTTGGCATGTATTTCGTTCATATTGACGGCTTCAGCATAGAGGTCTTCACTGCACAAGGTACCAAATTTAAATTCGCATTTAGCGCTCTCGTATAGCTTACAGAAGAAATCACACGGAGGAATGACGAGAGACCATTTACTACCAGTGTAGGACCAGGCTTCCCGTAGAAAGGGGAGGCGGGCGGTTATAATTTTGTGGTTATCATGCGGAAACTTATGCAGGCAGAATTTGAAAAATGCCATTTGGTCCGCAATATTGGCAATAAATAGAACATCAACAACAGTGTCCACATTGAGGGTGTGGCTTTCCTTATCATTAAAAAGCACGCTTGTCGGGTTTAATCCTATTCTTTCGATTGTAGACAGAAGACGCCCAAGTGGGGTCGGCCTAATCTTGTTTTGATAAAGGTCAAGAGTTATGGGGTTGCCCCGCGAATCAATCATTACCAGGGGGTTGTTGTAGTCGTCCGCGATATTGCCACAAAATTTGGTGCTAAATTTGATAAAGGCGTCAGCAGACGATTTACAGCCAACCCAATCCGCTGCGTCGAACCAATTATGGTATGGTTGATACCGCATGGCGAATTGATCAGCACTGGGTTCAGTGGCCGACAAGATTATATCCTTGTTGGGGTTGTTACGCCCACCACGCAGGGACAGTTGGGTTGCATCTGCACTTTTGCCGGGGCGTGTGAAATTTTTTGAGTAGGCGTCTTTTTGTGAACGCCCTCTGCTGCGACTTTGCCAATTAGTATAACCACGACCGCGACTTCGTCTGGAGGTTGATCTTTCAGCTTGAATAGATATTTTAGGGGAATTAGGATCGAGGGGGTCAAAATGGGGGGAGTTATACATTAACTTGATGCTATCCGGGCCGTGGGTAGCGCTATAGGCGCCGCAAAAGAAGTTAAGTTGGTCGGCAGAGAATGGGGCACCTGTTAGGTAAGCATTACGGCAGTCAAGATAGGACTCTATCGGAATAATTGGACTAGAATTCGGACTGTAATAGGGCTGCAGAACCGGGTCCGGGTGGTCATAGGGTTGCATACCAGCGTTCATGTCCGGTTTACTTCCATCGCGATAATTAGGAACGCTAGTTGCCGAATTGCGTTTGGGGGATACCTTTGGCGGATCAGGGTACAAGCGCGACGTCTTGGCTCGTTTTTGTGTAGGCAAGCAGTCAGTTACGCGCGTTTTAGTATCGGGGTGAAGGTCAGGGGTTGGCTGGATAAAATTAAGAGTGTAGTTAGAATCACCTGTAGAATTATGCTTCTGGTAGGAGTGCATGTTTTTTTGGACACTATATGATCTTCCTTGTCCACTGGAGAGCCCTCTAAAGGCAGTACGTCCAATACCCCGCAGCGAGGGACTTTTTGGGTTAGGTCCACGCAGGCCACGCACGGGGGCCATATGGTTGACATTATGGTTCCTTGGAGAGCTTAAAAATCTATGGGTTAAATTCCGGGAGGAGAGACCAGACGGCCCAGCTTCATTGATACCATGTGATAAGGGTGTTGGCGCTCGTAATGCAGGTGCCTGAAAACCGGCCTGGGGTCTCATAAAAGTAGTTGGATGTCGTTGGGCGTTGCGCAGCGAAGTCGTCACTTGGTACGCATTTTGGCCCCCGTCGTGCGCCGCAAGACCGCGCGTAGGGGCTTGATGGTAATCATTACGGTTGTATTCTGAAGGTGAAGTTAGAGCCGCTTAGTTATATGCGCAGGTGAAGCGATAAAATGTTTTACATATTAAACCTAAACGCTTAAGAGTTAAATGAGGGTGGTGGTGAACAAAAAGGACAAAGAGGAGAGTAAATAGGTAATCAAGGGGTTAGTGAAATAAAATAGCCATAATAACCTGCGAAATGTTGGTGGTCATTGTTATAGTTATATTGGTATTGACTTTCTACTTCCATTGGTATGTCAGAATGGGCACGATTAAGGGAAACGTTGAGCGCCCCTGAGCCAGCATTATCGTAATAATCCGCTGGTCTTAATGAGTTGTAGGCTGCAGAATTGTTCATTTGGCAGCAGTAGCAATTACTGAATTGAATTGTGTTGCGATATATAATCATAAATATTTGCTGTAAAACGAACAGGAATATTCGCAAATATTAAACAAACGTTACCTTAGATTCGTAAGTAGTCTTTGGAAAAAGTGGGGCCAGTTCGCAAGAGGTTTGCGTCCAGAATGTTTGATGCTTTGATAAGAGACACTTCTGCTATTCTCCAGGTAAAATGCGATGTTCTTCCCACTACGAAGATAGAGACAGGCTAAACAATCGTTTAGGCGAGGAAGAGGTGCTTGTGACGTATGGCCTTAAAAATTAATTTTATTGTTTATGGTTATAGCTATAGCAATTTTAGCTTGAGAGTTGACGCAAGGCGCCGCTATAATTTGGAGAAGGATTTAATTAATAAATGGGAAACGCGCTAGCTAGCTATTTAAACATTATAAAATTAATAATTATTTTTGGGGTAATGGGATAACTTGCAAGTGTTACCTCGTGTAATTAAAATTTGATTTATAGCTGGTTACCGAGCCGATAGCTAAGGTGCGTTGCAGAATGAGTGTATGCCGGCAGGAGAAATTTTGACTCAGCTTGTTTCGCCTATGTGCAAAGTAAACAGGAGAAGCTGCGGCACTGAAGACGGCAGCAAAGCTGAGATTAACAGTCGACTAGTATAGCCGGCAGCTCGTAGTTTAACTCTTAAAGGGTGGCAGAGACCGTGAAAATAAAAATCTTGATTGAGCACACCTGTAGCGCCGACTAAAATATTGTGTTTTGTCAAAATGAGAGTTAGAATTCGCAAGTTTTGTAGACTTGCGCACCTAATCAATACAAAGATGTCGCAGAACGGTTAGAAGGTACAGCGGATTGCAGAGCAAAAATTTTTCTCTTGGCAAAATATGGCCCAGATTCAAATCGTGCCTCACTCCAGGGGCAAAAAGGTTGCCCAAAAATTAAAATATTAACAGAGTAGCTTCTAAATGTTGAAGCCAGCAAGTGGGGCACCTTGCTTATATATTGGTCGAGCTAAATTGATTGAAGCGTAATTTAAATCATAGATTGGGTTAAGATGGTCAACAGACAACAAACCGAACTTATGTTAAGTAGCCTGTAAATTAATTAGGGGTGGGCTTGCTGGTAATTAAATAAATGCCGTTTCTGATTTTGTCAACAAATGCGGATCTTGTATTGATGAATTGGCTAGTTGATGGAAGAAGAGGATGGGGCCAGAGAGCCATATCCAACTAGCGTTATATTGATTCAGATCAAAAGGGCGCTGTGGAGGCAGAAGTCCTCCTATTCAGCGACGTGAGCATCCTCCTATTCAGAAGTGCAGCATAGCTAATGGACGTAATTAGCTGAAGTTCAAGGGCAAGCCATACGAAGGTGCACCTGTAAGCGGGGATGGGTGCCATTTGAGTTAGTAAGCCAGCCTGGCAGCGCGGCAAGTTGATGGAAAATAGAGCCCATTATGCGCTCAGAGCGGCTTTTGTTGGCGTCGCTGAAGAGCTATTAACGATTAAAAGTTAACCTGCAGGGTTACCCGAATGCTGCAGATCAGGTTTTATAGGGACAGGGCTAACAGAGTAGTTCTGGAAGCGTACATAGTAGTTCTAGGGTAGGCCTAGTTTTCATATGTTCTTGTATTTATATGTTTTTATGGTGCTGCGTAGTCGTAAGCACATTTGTGGGGTAAGGCCCTGTTATGGTGAGGGCTCTGTATCGAACGAGTCATTTTCGCTAGACTTAGCAGGAGAGCTTAGGCGAATTAAGGCGACATCCGCTGTGATATTATGGAGTTACGCTGAAATTTGTGTGTAACGCAAACAGCCGGAATAGCGGAATTTCCTTGAAATTTGTGCTTAACGCAGGTGCAGCTGCCATTACGGGCTAAAGGCTGCGTAGCTCCTACGGATCAAGTATACGGTGAAGCGATTGAATATTACACTGCGTGTCGGATGCGGGGTAGCGTGTGTGTGCCGTATGTGGATATGAACATGCTTTTGCAGATGTGTAAGAAATGCACATTGTGTTTCGCGTTTTGTATGTATTTATTGAAACATTTAGATGTTTACATATTTGAAGTATTTTTAATTTTAAATATCTTTGTACAGGTAACCAGACTTACGACGGGCGGGTTCAGGGCCACCTCGAGCGTTATGAGCTCTAATTGCGGTGTTCGCGATTTTGTAGAGCCGCCTTGTTAGTGATCCTGACAGGGGCCGCTTTAGAGGTTAAGTGTAACACTGATGGATAAGGAGTGGTCCCTAGGCGTAGGAAG
>SCLE01082926.1:0-16567 GCA_004367955.1 Bathochordaeus stygius | reverse complement strand
AGTGTGTTTTTAGACCATTTCCGGTGCCTCTAGAATTTTAAAAATATGACCAAAAGATTGATCTCATCGATTTATGGGGGGACAAGGGGGTGAATGTACCCTATCTCCACGCTAACATGGTCAAAACAGCCAAACCGAGGTGTTTGTGCCAAATTGGCACACTATGGCGCGGGGAGTTAAGTTTGATCACCAAAAAAAGTGAAGACCTTTTTTTTAGGCATTTCTATTTTTTAGTTACATTTGAGGGGTAATTTAGTTAACTTGACCGCCGGCCTAGCTGAATTTAGGGGGGCTAATAGAATTCGACTATTGGGGGGGGGCAGAGTTGTCCGGGACCCTCTATTTCGGAGGGTCCGGGTCCGGTCCGGGTCCCAACATAGGGGGTCCGGGTCCGAGTCCGGGTCCCAAAATCTTAATTTTGAAGGGTCCGGGTCGGGTCCGGGTCCCAACATAGAGGGTCCGTGTCGTAGTCAGGGTCCCAAAACCAAGATTATAAATTTTGGAAGGGTCCGGGTCGGGTCCGGGTCCGGTCGGGGTCCCACTCTTTATATTTCCTTTTTTTTCGCGTTTTCGCAGTTTCAGGGTATTACATAGAATGGCTAAAAAATATAATGGCAAAAACTCTGACAGATGGCGCGTGGGCGGAAGTCACCTTGAGGCCTTTTGCGTTAGACTTATATTATCTTAAGTTATCGGGGGGTCACATGACTTCAATGTGGTCAAACCAGAGCTGTTTTTTAGTGAGAAAAACGCGAGCGTGGGCTAAATTTAAATTTTGCGTTGACAGTTGGCGTTGTCGACACCTTATTGATGACCTTGACATAGATTTAATAAAGGTTAGATGGTAAAGTTAGGGCTTAAGAGGGTTTTTGGAAGGGGTGTTTGGGCTTTAAATTTATTTTAAGTGATGGTTGGGATTGGCGATGGAATTTGCGAAGGCTTTGGCGTGGATTATTTGGGGTTTAAGATGTTTTGCAGGTATTTGTGATTGTCTTATTATGTTATTAATTTATTTTATTTAACGAGCGTGGGCTAAATTTTCGATTGTGCGTGGGCTGTTGGCGTTGAAGTGATGATTGGGGTTCGCTATGGAATTTTTGATCGCTTATGGAATTTATGCTCACTTTGGCATGGATTTTGAGGTTTTTGAGATGATTTATTGTGCATGGAACCTTGTGCATGGGTTTTTAAAACAGGAAAAGCAAAAAGAGAAGGAAAAGAAAGGTTAGGTGGTAACGTTAGAGGGTTTAGGATGTGGATTTTTGGGTATGTGGGTTTTTGGGTATGATTTTTGGGTATGTATTGCCTTTTATTTGATATCTGATTTGTTTTAAGTGTTGTTTGGGATTCGCGATGGAGATTGTGATGGCTTTGGCATGGATTTTGGTGGTTTACGATATTTTGCAGGTAACTATTATTATTTTATTATTGGCGGGTAGAGTTTGGTTATTTTGGCTAATTTTATTTATGGTGAAATTTGTATACTTGCGTGGGTTGTTGGAGCGGAATGTAGGTTGGAGTAAGTTATTATTAGTGGCTGCATTTGGGAATTGTATGATGAGTGATGGAGATATTGGATTTGGCGTGGATTATTGGGGGTTTAAGATGTTTAACAGGTATTTTGGGATTGTCTCATTCTGTTATTAATTAATTTATTTAACGAGCGTGGGCTAAATTTACGATTGTGCGTGGGCTGTTGGCGTTGAAGTGATGATTGGGGCTTGCTATGGAAATTATGATCGCTATGGAATTTATGGTCACTTTGGCATGGATTTTTGGGGTTTTTGAGATGATTTACAGGTATTATGTTATTATTTTATTATGTTACTGTTTTATTGTATTTTGTAGGTGTGAGCTAACAATTTATTATCTTGCATGGAACCTTGGCACGGATTTTACAAAGATTTGATGGTAACGTTAGAGGGTTTGGGATGTGGAGTTTAGGGGATGTGGATTTTTGGGTATGTATTACGTTTTATTTGGTATTTGATTTGTTTTGAGTGCTGTTTGGGATTCGCGACGGAGCTTGTGATGGTTTTGGCATGGATTTTGGAGGTATACGATATTATGCAGGTAACTATATTTATTTTATTATTTGCGGGTAGAGTTTGGATATTTTGGCTAATTTTATTTATGGTGAAATTTGGGTGTTAGTGTAGTTTGGTGTGTTCGGTAATGTATGGTTAGTTGATTTGTTTTTATGTGATTTATTAAAATTAGGTTTAGATTGTGGTGGGCTTTACTATGGCCGTTTGGAAACTGCGATTGCGATTTTGGTTGCACTTGGATAATGGAGTATGCTGGGAGTTGGATTGACTCTTGTGGATGGGTTATGGCATTTTGAATTCGGAGGTTAGTTTTTATTTTTGTATATGTATGGTTTGACTTTAAGGAAAGCCCCCCTATCAGTATCTTGGGATTGTTAGTGTAACATGGGTTTGAATAAGTTAGGTTTGAGAATGTGTTACACGCTCGCAATCAGTTTTATTTTACTGTCAAGTTTATTTTACCGTCAAGTAGTTGGTATTTGTTTTTGTTTAAATTTTTCTTAGTTGTTTTGGGGCTAGTTTTGTGATTTTTGGGTAGTGTAATACGAGTTTTTGACAGTAGTTTTCGAAATGATTAGTTGGGGGTGCATTAGATTGTAGATTTTGGGGGTGCATTTAATTGTAGATTTTGCGGGAGTGCTATTAGGGGGAAGATATTGCGGGTATTTGACTACATTTATTGAGGTTTTAAGTTAGGGGCTGAATGGGATATTTACTGAGGGGCGTTTGTTAGCCATAGGTTCTAAGATTTTATTTTGAGGTGTGGATTTTGGTGATGATTAACAGTTCGAGATGAGTTCGTGGTTACTGTCTACAAGCGTTGCGGCAATGGAACGGCGATGGAACACACGGCGAAAAGAAAGACGGTCGCGAAGGAGGCTGTTTTATTAATTTGAATTGTGATTTATTTTTATACTTGTTTTCATTTTGTTTTATTTATTTGCCATTGAACCTTTCTAACTTAAATTATTTCTTGTGTATATTACTAGATGCTGGTTAATAGCTGGGAATTGACCGCGAGGGAACAGAGTCTACTGGTCAGAAGACCAGTTTGAAAAGCCCTTCGCTTTAGGTGTAGGGTGGAGTATCGAAGTCACACATCACTGACTCGGCGCCCAGAGTGCCTTGGAGCAGCACCCAGAGCACCGAAGTCAGAGATGTGAGACACTCACCTAGAGGACTCCCGTTGTGGAGGTTAGAAGTGGCACATGGTACGCATAATTTAGAGATCAGGCAAAAACAGCATAACCTCCTTCACAGTTATGCTGTCCACCAAAAAGATTTGTTTTATGCGTATTATGTGGCGTAGCTTTGATGGACCGAGTTGCTTCGCGGTCCTAGTACCAGCTAGTTTTATTGACGGCTTTAGCTTAGTTGATTCTCGTGCATTCGCAGGGTGGCGACAGAGCATCGTAGGCTTAAAAAGCCCCCACCCTGGGCCCCTCACATGTAAGCATCAGTGTGAGGGGATTAGAATGTTTAGATCGTGGACAGCAGATCAAAAAGTGCTCTGGCTTATTGGTTTAGACGATACTTTGTCCGATTTAATTGTTTGTGTGTTTTTAATATGTTTTATTTAATCTTTTAAATCCGTTTTTATGCTTTTACCTGTGTTTATTTATTTTAGCCTATGTTAGTACCTTTATTTGAATTTGAATTATAACCATTATTCTAATTATGTTTAACTGTATTTTGAATTTATATTTTAATCATATTTGCGAGGCTAAGAAAAAGCTTCCTGTTTATTGTGCCCTGTCTGTTTATCATATTTTTCTTGTATTATGTTATCTGTATTAGACTAGTAAAGCAGGGGGGTGGTTGTTTTCGTTTTATTTTTATTGACTGGTTTTTTGTATTGATATTAAATGTAATTAGGTGTTTTTAATTGGGGATTAGTAGTTATATTTTTACTGTTTTTGCCTAAAATATTGATTATATGGTGTAAAGCGGGATTATTTAAAGCAGTAACAGAAGATGGTTCATTTTACAAGTTAGAGATTACGATTGTGAGGTTTTATTAGCATTTTGAGAGGACCTATCTTCTGTCATTGTTTTGAAAGTTATATGGATGTAATTAGTTAGGGTGAAAATGGTTACAGAACCGTAGAAGGTGGGAATGTGGTTGTTTTTCCAGTTTCGAAAATTTAGGGATTTTTTATGGCTTAGGCCTAGGGTGGTATTAGGCTATAGTTATAGGGTAGGAACAGTAAGGGGTATTCGTGGAGATGCTTTTGCAGGTTGGTGGTTTTCTGGATTACTAGGCTCCGGGTTTAAAGTGGTATTAGGTTAAGCTTATATTGAGCGAAATTAGTAAAATGTAGAGAGGGGTTTTTAGTTGCTTTTGCGGGATTGTAAGTTCCGGAATTGGTAGACTATCAGATTATGGTTGTTATAGTTATTCATGTGGGTTGGCAATTTCGGGATTATTTTAGCCTTAGGATTAAGTGGTATTAGGTTGTGGTTTATTTTGGGTGAAATTAACATAATGTAGGAAAGTAAGGGTGATAATGCGGTTGATTTTGCGGGTTGGCGATTTTCCGGAATTATTATAGTTTTATGCCTAGGCAGGTATTTCGGTATAGCGAATTTTAAGTAATTTTAGTAAGATAAAGGGGTAGGGTTGTTACTAGTTATTTTTATGGGTAGGTCGATTTCGGGATTAATATGACTTAGGAATTAGTGTGGTGTTAGGCTATAGTTTATTTTGGGTGGGATTAGTGTAAAGTAGGCACCGTAGGGGTGGCAATGGGATTGCTTTTGCGGGTTAGCAGATTTCGGAATTATTATGGCTTAGGAATCATAGCGGAATTAGGCTATAATTTGTTTAAAGCTTGACCAGTTAAATTTAGGAACCGTAAAAGGGCGGTTATGGTTTATTGTTAAGTTGGTTTGAAGAATTCGGGGTTTTTTATTTTTATTAGGATTAAGGGTGTTATTGGGCTATAGTTTGTTTTAGGGCGAAAATAGTTTCCAAAGCGTAGAGGGTGGGACTTGGGTTGATTAGCGGATTGGCTGATTTCGGGTAATTTTCTGGCTTAGTCCTAGAGTAGTATTAGGCTATAGTTTAAGGGGTAAGAGCATTAATGGGTAGTCATGGGGTTGTTTAGCGGATTAATAATTTCGGGGATTACTAGGCTCCGGGTTTAGTGTAATATTAAGTTTGGTCTTGTATTGAGCGAATTTTGTAAAATGTAAGAGTAGGGTTTTTAGTTGCATTTCCGGTATTGAAAATTCCGTGGTTGGTGCACTATATAATTAGGGTTGTTATTAGTTGTTTTTGTGGGTTTGGGCGAAATTAGTGAATTTTTATAGTGCTAACAGGGGTGTTCACAAGTTGGGACTTTTTTAAGGCAAACGGAGCGATTGATTTTAGCTTTAACATGGACTTGCGTAATGCTATGTACGTTGCTTGTGATAATGCTGTCGGCCATGGAACTTGCTGATTGTTGGAGCGCAGACTGATGGAATGGAGCGGTAATAAATGTACAGGTGCGTTTTTATTAATTGGAATTGTGGTAGTTTTATTATAGGCCAGTTTTGTATTATACTAAAATGATTAAGTAGGGTTGTGGGCCCTGAATTCGGTCAGAATTTTTGTTATGATATTACTTAGTAAGGGGACAATATTTTTGACTATGCGTGTGCCCGTTTTAATTCTTAGCATTTTGAGGGGGGAGAAGTTTTCGAGAGGAATTAAAAACTCGCTTACTTTGATGTTAGTTGCTTGGTTGAGTTTGATACATGATTTGCAATCTATTTTGCCGGCCCTGTGATTGCATATTGCGTCAAAGTGAGTTCTTATACGTTTTTTGAAATCATTGCCTCCGATGAGGCAGCGGATGTTATAGGGAAGGGCGTTAAAGCTTTTGAGCCCATTATACGGGAACAATTTTTTGTTGTGCGGTTTGTTCCTAGGACATTTTATAATTGGTGATTCATAGCAAAAAACGGCAGCTTTATTGTTGCAGAAAAAGTTTTTATTGGATTTAGGATAGACTAGGCTTTTGGAAATGGTTTGCTTAATATTTATAGGTTCGTTATTAATTATTATTTTGTTCATGAATAGGATAATAGCCCTATGGTGGGTTTTTTGTGGGGAGGGCCAGTTTACGGCGTCATACAAATCTTTATAGGATAGCCGATTATTGAAATCACTGTTGTCGATTTTTAAGATATCAGTTATAATTTGAGTAATTTGTTTTGATACACTATTGTATTTAGCATTAGAGAGGGTAGGAAGTGCTTCGAGGGCATAGTTATAGTTGCCGTAGATTAGAGAGCGGGCTAGTTTTAGGACATCTTTAGCACCACCTGAGTGCATTATATGATTGAGCGAGGAACGATGTTCATATAGTCTGGACTTGACGAAATTAGTTTGGGCCGAGAAATCTAAGAGTGTATTAAATCTGATACCAAGATATCTGTTTTTGAATTTATGCTTCATTTCGATTCCGTTTTCAAGCTTTATATTGTCACTGTGTAGCGTACCTATTATAGAAAATGATGTCTTTGGGTAGGATATTTCTACGCCATTGTTCTCAGTCCATGTTGCTAGCTTTTTCATCATTTTGGTTGCAGCGGCGCGGGCTTCGGTTATTGTGTCACGACAAATTACCGCGACCAAGTCATCTGCAAATAAAAATGTTTTAGTGTTAGGCTTATCTTCGTTATCAATTATTTCCTCGATTCCGGCTATCATTAACGAGAAGATTAGGGGTGATAGGGCGCCGCCTTGAGGGACCCCATTGTTTGGTAGCTTAATTTCGTCGCTTTTAGAACCTTTTTCAATAATTACTCCACCTCTATCATCTAAGAGTGCGACTAAGTATTCATAAATGTTCTTAGATACAATTTTTTCCAAGCGTTTTTTGATAAGGTCGTGTGGTATGGTGCCAAATGCGTTAGTAAAATCTACAAAAATTATTAGTTTGACCATTTGCTTAGGTTTATTAGCTATAAATGTTTGGATATCTATTATTGCAGTGGAGCATGAATAGTTTACACGGAAGCCGTGTTGGTTTTCGGGTATGAGCCTTTTCTTTTTGGCCTGTTTTTGGAGATTTGCTGAGGCATATTTTCCCCTTATTGAGGCGGTGGCTCCGGGGATTGATAAGAAGCGATTTGCTTTAACGGACATTTGGTCTTTAACACCTAGCTTAGGGATCGCAACGATTTTATTAATTTTGTCATAGCTGGGAAAAGCGCCTAGTTTAATATCAAATTCCACCATCTTGCGTAGGTAGTATAGGGTTTGTTTGGGCCAGCATGAGAGTACCTCTTTGTTTAGTAGTGAGTTAAGACCTTTTGTTTTATTTTTAAGACTGGCAATTAATTTATACATAGAATTGGCCTTGGAATTCCCTTTATCATTGAGCACTAAATCATTATTACACATTTTATCACTATCTGGCAAGTGCTCCCAGTGGTCAATGTTGTCATATTTATTCTTAGCTGAGGCTGTCGCATTTTGAAGGCCCACAAAATAATCTTTTAATTCGTTAGCTGAGAAATTTCCCCTATTACCCATTGTGCTTTTATCTTTAGAATTAAATTCCCTATTTATTCGGTAGATGTCATTTTTATTAAGTTCTTGGAAACTAAGCTTCTTACTTTGGAAATATCTTCTGTCATTGTTGGTCATTTTTCTTAGTCTTTTCTTGAGCAGTTTTTGGTGTTCTTTTAGCGATGGATTAGCAATCTTAAAAGTTTTTATTTGAGCGTTAATTTTCCTAAGGTTTTTTGCGACTGCAATAGTACAGGGAGATAAGTACGTGTTAATAGATTTTTTGTTTATTAATATTGTTTTGGTTGGCATAATGCTGAGCATAGTTGACTCTAGTAACTTATTCAGTTCTAGTGAAAATGGAACAGTGTGATGACTGGGAGTCCAGTCAATGTTGGTACAGCGTTCAAGTTCTTCATTTGCAGCAATGATTAACTCGTCAAGTTTCGGTTTGGCCGATTGTAGCGCAATGGAAGCTGCGTCATATATTTGCTCAGGGCTGCATTTTTGATTGAACGTAAGTTTAGTGATATTTTCGTTTTGAATTATATTAGTCTTAAAAATAGCGGTTAGAATTGAGTGTCCATCATTGGAGCAAAAACTAGGTCCGTCAAAAGTATCGCGTTTATATTTATTGTTGAATCCCTTTATATAAAATACGTCGATATTAGAGGGAGTAATGGCACCGGAGCTGGATCTTTTATTTGGGATGTTGGTGCTTGTATTGTTATGGTTGTCATAGTGGTACATTAGACCTCTAATTTTCCTACATAGTTCTTTGTTGTCCTGTGGCCTGGGTTTATCGACAGACAGGTTAAGATCACCTGTAAAAATAGCTGGGACTTTTGATTGGGTACTGCAAATTTTGCTTATGATTTCTGCATAGAATTTGTTATGTTGAGAGGGATTGTATAGGCCGAGCGCCATAGATTTTTCACTATTTATTTGGGTTCTATATAAAGTGGCAACGTTGAAGCCAAGGGCAAAATTGCTTTTGGATAGTTTGACGTAGACGCTTACGCATGGTGCGATTGTTATTTTTTCAGAGATAACTAGGCCACAGTCGTTTCTTATAAGGATCGCTGATAGTATAGTGGCGTGATTATGGATTGTTATGGCCTTGTGTGTATAGGCCGTGTAATTAGCGGGAATAATTAACTTTTTTGATAGCAAGACTGGGTTAATGTTGAGTTCTTGAATACATATTATATGGGCATGGGAGAAGTGGTCAAAAAGTTTTGGTAATTGGTGTCTCGGCTTGTTGAGATTGACTGAGACTATGGTTAGATCACTTATTTTGTTTAGATTTCGCTTTATGTTTTTGATATTGATTTTATTTGGCTCGAGATTAAAATTGGTAGTATTGTTAACATTATTATTATGGCCCTGATTTCTAGGTGGGAAAATGTAGTTGCGCTCAGTGGGCGCAGCATTGCTGCCTGTTGCAGAATTATTTTCCGTTATGACGTTAGGTGACATACCTTGTGAGCTAATAGGAGATGGCGTAGTTCTAAAAGGGAGCATTTCTTCGTTACTGCGTATTTGGGGCGTGGTAAGACGAGCCAGTTCCTTTACGTTCGGATCTGTTAGTAGCACGTCCGTCACGAGCGGAGCTTTTCTCGTTGTTTTCATTTTGATTGACATGCTTATATGCGGTTCATTGGATATTACGTTTAACATTTTTATCTTAGGGGATGTATTAGTGGCTTCAATAGGGTTGTTGCGCTTTTTCGGATATAAATTGAACTTCAGGAACCTAAACTGGCTGGAATTGCTAAAATTTGTTTGGTTTGGCATTGGAATTGTGCTACTATTATTGTCTTGCAGAGTAGATGATGCATTATCATGGTAGAAGCTACTATTAATGTCGAGGAGCTGTATCATGATTTCATATAGTTCAGCTATATTATTCAACGCCGGGATTTGCAATTCGTTTTGGTCAAGGATGAGGAGGATGATGCTAAGCATTTTACTAGTGATTGGAGGTAGGGCTATATTTTCGATGGAATTGTGCGTGTTTTCATTGACAATATTATAGAAGTTGTTATAGTCCCTGATACATGGCTCGAAATCTTTGAGGTTCTCAAGAAGGATTGCGACCTCCGTAATGTCAACTTCATTTGGGTCGAAAGTATAGTTATTAATTGAGTTGTGGTTAAGTGCTAGTTTACTGTAGTATTTGGAGACTACTTCGATGGTAATTTCGGGAATGACTAGGCATAGGAATTTATATTCCAATATTTCGCTATTAGTACTGATGTTTTTGTGCTTTTTGTCGGATGAGAAAGAGGGCCATCCCAAAGCTTTATTGCATTTTTTGTGAAGATTGATAACTTTGGCCGAATCCGTTGTAATGAAGATGTTTTCGGATGCGTTAGTAACTTTGGGAGCGTTCAGTAATAAGGGTGTTGGCCTTGTATTAGGCTGAGGCTGTACCTTATTTGAATTATCATAGTATTTAAGAGTCGTTTTATTAGGAAAAGTAATGTTAAGCGGCTTATAGTTAGTATGATAATTTACCGTATCCTTTTTGGTAGCCTGAGTTATGGGATTGTCATTTTCGCTTGGACTATTTGAGGCAGCTCGTACTCTTTTAAGGGAGTCATTAATGGCATTTGTTTTAGGATTATTTGTTTCAGCGTTAGGCGAATTGGCGATTGTTGGAGGCGTGGGTGGGGGCGGCATACTTTTGGCAGCATTATCGAGGCATGTGTTGCTGACGATGGATTGGTTTTTATTGCTGGTTGCTGTAGATCCATTATCAGGTAAAGTAGCATTACTTGAATCACTATCGATAAAAATGGGGCCAGCGATAGCAGCAGTGGGAGCACTGATGGTATTAATGGGAGGGTCTGGAATGGCTATATTAATAATATTAGTTGAAAATAGCGTTATTTTAGTGTCATTACCTTTTGGCTCGTTAATAATGGGGATGATGAGCGAGTTAGCTATTTTCTGATTTGGTATTGTATTTTGAAATGAGATTTGGTCCCCATTTCTAATGCGTATGTCAGTTGTGGATGCGCTTTCGATGGAGTCCTGTTCGCGATCTTGAAGGCGGCTCAGCCCAGTGCAGAAGGCAGGATTTGAACTGTCGAAGCTTATAGCTTCACGAGCGGTTATAAGCTTGGTTTGGACTGAATAGGCGCCTGCAGTTGCTTTGTTCTGAGCTCTCCAGGTGTTACCCATATGCACATAATTGTTTATTTGTGATTGTAGACCAGCTACAATTGCAAGCGAGTTAGTTTGATCGCTTAAATCGAAGACCTTAGCGACGTCGTGTTCGATTTCATGTTGATCTTGGAAAATCGTTTTTTTGGCGAGCAGTCTAATTTGGTTACCAACGATATTCGTTCTAGCGCTGTAAAGACAGAGGTTATGATCGTTAGTGTTAAGTCTCTGGTGTAAGGATTTGAACTCCATCATTGCTTCGGCCCATTTAATGTCATTGGTGGTCGAGACTGTTTCGAGCTTATTAATAGTTGCTGCACAGAAGTTTTTCTGGTTTACAATTAAGCTAGTGTTTGCTTTAATGTTGGCAAACATCTGGTAGGCCGTGTCTTCAATTTTCTTATTCAGCGTTTGATTTATCATAGCAAGTTCTTTTTTGAGAGCGGCGGAATTGTTGTCAGATGTTTCAGACACCTCCATTTTGGAGCTATTATTGGTGGTGGTATTAAGGCCACTTGGTCCTGGTGCCATTTGAATGTTATGTTTGGTAGCCTCTGGCAGATATGAACTAGACTGGCCATGACTGACTGGTATACCTGAGTAAGTAATTACTGTAGGCATGCTGTGACAAGTTGTGCTTGCGCAATGCATTTGTGTGTTGTTAGCGTTATTAGTCAGACCATTGGCGTGAGTGTCATTATTAGCAGTTTCTCGTGGGAACGATATCATTTGATCCGGTCTTAGACTGTAGTATTTCCTTAGCATATTATAGCGTGCTTTAATAGATACCCTGATTCCTTCAATATCGGACTCGTATTTGTAGAAATCATCAGGATGTTCCATGTAAACGTCCGTCATGCATGGAAGGTCTTTGGTCATGGTGATTTTAGCTTTTCCTACTGGTCTGATGAAGAGTTTACCGCGGCGTGTGAGCTGTGCGCGTCTGGAGCGCGAGTTTTTTCGGTGTATGTCCTTTTGGAAGGCAAAAGCGTCAAATTGTGCATTAATTGCGCGAAATTTGGAGGCTTGGAAGGAGACACAGCCAATGGTATCGTCAAATTCAAATTTGAAGTATTGGGGTAGGGCGCCAATATTCGATTCTCGTTTTTCCTCGTTGTAGCTTTCGTTGTGAATGGCCGCTGTGCGTTCGATTTCATTTTCGAGTTCGTGTACATCAACGCCGCCCAGTTTATAAAAATGTCTTGCTTTATTATAGGATTCACAAAAGTCCCTGCAGCTTGGTAGAGCAAGAATCCATCTGCCCTCCCCATCCATACTCCACGCTTCGTTGATGAATGGAAGGAGGGCCGTAATGGCTTTGTGAGACTTATTGGAGGTTCTACCGTGAGCGAATTTGTTGAACGCCATTGCGTCTACGAAATGCTTAAGGCGGAGGTTGTGAACACGCGAATTAGGCCCGATGGATCTGTTGTTTTCCATGTCGTTGAAAAATACGTCCTCCGGCATAATTTGGCATCGTTCAAGATTTATGATTAGTCGGTTCATGAAGATAGGCTTGAGCTTAAAGTAGAGCATATCTTCCAATGTAGTGTAACCCTGGACCATGGGGTCGTCCGCGTTTTTCATGGCGTCTTCAGAGTCAAAGTCATTTATACTTCCTGATTGGGTGGACACTCGAAAGTTTTTGATTTTAGACAAGCGATTTTGATCGGGGCGATAGTTGTCCGATTGAAACCAATTATAAAGTGGAACGTATTCATTATAATTATTATCGTTGTATTCATTATTGATTTCAGACTGGCCGCGCGATTTGCTACTGCTATTGTTGTTGTTCCAGTTGCCCTGTACCGAGTTTGAGCGACTTCTAAGCTGTCTGGAACTTGGGCGACTGCCGTTATTGCTACTTATAAGGTTTGCATATTTACTAGAATTTATTTTGGGAGCGTTATTTTTGGTGTTACTTTTGTTTATTAAATTAGGGATATCGGGCAGTGATGGTTTCTCAGATGGTTGGCTATAAGCTTGACCGTTATCATCAGAGGTGACATTAAATGATGTTGTATTATTATAAGTTATATTGGTTGTGAAGGTATTAGGATTCGCAGTTGCTTTTGGATTTAAAGCGTGTACTTTTGATTCAATAATTTCTGGCGATGGCGATTGCGGGGGTCCAGATATTAGCGTAGTGTTGTGAATAGCGCTGTACTTATCGTAATTGCCAGTTAAAGAAAATTTTGAATTAGCGAAACAACAAGCGGGATGTTTTTTATATATAGCGGTTTTTGGGGCGTTCGGGTATATAGTTTTATTATTGTTAACGGTAATATTGCTTTTATTTTTGGAGATTAGATTGTTGTGAATGTTGAAAACCGGCCTTGAGCTGTTACTATAGTTGTTTAGGTTGCTTGCTTGCTGACTGCCGCTCATGGCTTGGAACTGCGAGAATTGTTGGTTATTGCGTTGATTGGCGTCATTGTTGTAATTTCTGTTGCTGCTGGAGTCGTTATTGGAGTGGCCGTTGTTCCAATCGTTGTTATTTTGTTGTTGAAAGTTACGATGCTGGTTCCGGTACTGGTTTCCTGGAAGTTGGAAATTTTGAAGCTGACTTCGTTGCTGATTGTTATTTGGATAATTATGGTTGTAGCTAGAATTGCTCTCATTTTGGTCGTTATGATATCCAGTCTGATTAGAGTTGTTGTAATAGCCATTATTGAAGTGTTGCTGTTGTTGGTATTCAACGTGGTTGCTGAAGTCATGGTCGCTCTGTTGTCGTCGATTTTCATTGCAGTTAGTACTATTGTTCCAGCTGGTGGACGGATGAGAATTTCTTGGCGTGTTGTTATGGTTGTAGTTATTGCCATAGTCATGTTGTCCTAGACGTAAGAGTTAGCGGGAGGTTTTATCTTATTGACAGGTTAGGAAAAAGTTTTTGTAATTTATGGAGCCAGGATTAGTGTTTTTAGTGTTTGAGTTGTACTGAGGAGCTTACTCTGATATTGTTGGCCTTGGAGCTGATTATTATCATCGAAGTTACCAAACTGATTAATGCTACCCTGCTGATTATTGCTATATCGTCTCATTTGATGGTTGTGATTCAAACTAAGAAAAGGTCATAGTACATAAATGGTGTATTGCGCTTGACTTGCAACGTAATTATGGAGGTTAGGCAGTATATTGATAGCAGTAAGTGTGACTTATTGGACGAAGATGTGAAAATAGTTCAGTTGTATAAGGCGGAAATATAATTTGTTGCGTTCGCGGAGGCTAGTAGATGTTATAATTTGGTTTTTCTCTTGGATGGACAGATACTCTTGATTAAATAGATGCATTTCAACGATTTGTGCGACGAAGCGGAGTGGAGCGAGAATTCCTGGTTTATGATTGGCCAGGTTAGTTTTGTTGCAATTAATGATATAGCGAGTTGAAATTGAGAGCGAGTTGAAGTTTAGGGGCGACAAGCGAGCGATGACGAAGCGTTATGTTAATGCGGATGGTTTTTACGCGGACCACCTCCAGATGTACTTACCCGATCCCTTAGTGACTTACAGCTTCGGGACAACAGATCTACGGTTCAGATTCACCAGCACTACTCATAGCACAAAATCATAGCTATATTTGAGGGTTACCTATTGTGTAAAGAAGCGTTGGTCATGACAACCATATGTGAGTTTTATCTTAAAGCAGCCCATCGTTTCCCGTCGAGGAGTCAGTGGATGTCGTCATGGGACATGTGGGGGGGTATCACTTGTATATCACTGGTATATTTATAAAGTAAGTGTCATTGTGTACTCAATTGCAATTGTAGCATTTTATTACATCAGAACTAAAAAGTACAGATTTAACTCCCTCAATAAGCTGGCGTAGTTGATTATCCATTGGAGTCCGCGTCTTTCTCGATATAAGGTTTCTCTCAGTCCTATAACAGTAGTGCACCATAATTCGAAATAAAATAGTCAAAAAAGAAAGAAAATCAAAAAACGAGTGTGCACTCGACTATTAAAACGCGGACTCCCTATTAAAACGCGGACTCCCTATTAAAACGCGGACTCCCTATTAAAACGCGGACTCCCTTTTTATTAAAACGCGGACTCCCTTTTTATTAAAACGCGGACTCCCTTATTAAAACGCGGACTCCTTATTAAAACGCGGACTCCCTTATTAAAACGCGGACTCCCTTATTAAAACGCGGACTCCTTATTAAAACGCGGACTCCGATTAAAACGCGGACTCCTCCTCCTATTTGTCGAATTGTCGATATTTATAAATTGAAGCAGGTCCGTCTCTTAGAGCGTTGTTTAAAAACGCCTTATTGTGGCGCCTTAAATGTTAGGAGGATAATTATACTCCTTCAGCGACTGGCCTTATTAAATACTAACGTATACTAAGCGTATTAAAGGTGCACTTAAATTAAAAGTAGATAAGTTTTTTCTGCAGATATTAATTTTTGTTCTTAATTTAACCGCGTTGCTGGCTGAAAACTTATCGAAAAGTATATATTTTTCACCAAGTTGGTAGTTTTCAGAGTTCTTACTATATCCCAAATAACGATTATGCGTGCTTCAATCGTGAAAAGTTGAAAATTGAAAGGTGAAAATTGAAAGTAAAAAAGATAACCGGAAAAAATTTGTCAACCGGTAAAATTTGTGTGGGGTTAGATACCGGCGTTAGATACCGGCCTTACGGAATGACTAGTCGATATAGTACACATTCAGCAGACGTCAACCTATTTTACATTGATTTTAAATACACTGCATTTCGATGCATTCACAAGGTTAGAAATGACAGACAAATAATTATCTAATTTAAGACTTATGTGCTTATTTTTATTGTAAACATATTTATATAATTTGCGTCAAGATCAAGATTACCATGAATTTCACAGCTTTTTCTTATTGAATTACTAAATTTGACGTAATTATATTAGTAAGGGTTCGTTTTTTCGGCCGGTACTTACTCATGAATCAGCACAATTTAACCCTATTTCTACTGGGCGATTTCGGGCTCTGAATCCCTGGGTGGGCGCTTTCCGCCCCCCCCCCTTGCTTATGTTGCTCATGTTTCATTCGACAAGTTAGCATTCATTATGCGATATCTCGCGATCTGCATAATATTTCTCTTGAATTACGACCGTAAATCGAGATGGTTAAAAAAAAAGAATATATAAATGACAAAATATATACTTTGAACGTAATAGTTGTACTGATAGTTTGTTTAAAAATCATTCAATATTCCGGATCACAAAAAACGAAAAAATTACGGCTAAAAAAACGCACTAGGAAAGTTCATTACCAAATGTTGCTATTGTGGCGAAACAATTTGCAAAATGCACACCGTTACCTTTTGTGTAAACTGTAAAGAAATAACTAAAAATTGGAAAACAATTTTGATCAATTTTTGGCATAGTTTTTTGACCCAAAATGGATTTACCCAACAAGAGCACAGTTTCAAAAGTTAGAGAAACCAATTTACATTTTTGGTCTCAAAATGTAAAAAAACGACATTTTTGATGAAATCGACACTCAAATTTTTTAAAGGATAAAAAGTTTTTTATCTGAAGTACTTCCTTATGCGGAATTGAAATTGTGTTTTGATTTGTTCTTTAACGTAGTATAGAAGAGTTACAAGGCGTGAAAATATGAAAACATGGTTTTTTAACTGACTGTAATTCGAAAACAGCAGGGTAAGGGTTGTTGAAAATACTCCCATTAGATTGCCAGATATTTAAAAGTAGAAGTCCAAAAATTTGAACACATTCCAGTGAGCCGTTTACGAGATACAGGGGGGCCTCTTAGCAACGACGTTTTCGGTCCCTCTTAGCAACGATTTATATTTTTTACAAGTTTTTCTATATTTTTGTGGAAGATTTTGAGAAATAGTCAGTAAT
>SCLE01081806.1:0-16574 GCA_004367955.1 Bathochordaeus stygius | reverse complement strand
GCGATTAATTTTGACCATTTTCGTAGTGTGGTTTCAGTGCCGCATTCGCTTTGCTGAAGACTTTTGGGATTCAATAACTTCCCCCACTGCTATATATAATGAAATATATGACTGTTTATCGGTAGCAAATTGTAAGGCCTTTCCGAATTGACCAAATTTAACACCTTTAAAGAAACAGTGCGGAATTTTGCCATCATGATATGGCTGCAGTCCATTACATTTAGAATGGCAATAGTATAGTTGTAGCTCGTTATATACATTTTTAGTTAGTTTATATTATTGCACCCCCATCATTTTAGGTTGGTTACTTGGAATATTTTAGCCCCCTGACGCAAGATTAGTCAATTTAGCACCACATCGTAAACCTGGCTATCATAAAAAGTAGAGCCCCCAGCATTAACCCTATTTCAAAGGGGGGGGGGAGAGAGAATCCCCACTTAAAAACAATTAATCGGGGTGAAGAAAGATATTTATGGGGGTCAAAAGATATTTTTGGAATAATTATTTCGGGTCAAAAATATTTTTGGAAACACTTATTACAAGGTCAGCCAACGTAATTATATTTTGGTGCATATTTCAATATGACTGAAATTTGCACATAATATAAACAATATATAATAAAAAATTCTGCTTAGATACGGGGGGTTGGGGATTCCTTTGCTATTCATATGTATTGAAATATATGACTGTTGTTCGGCAGCATATTTCAAGGTCTTCCCGAATTGACCAAATTTAACCCCTTTAGAGAAAAATTAAGACTGTCATTTGACAGCATATTTCCGGGACTTTCAGAATAGTTCAAATTTAACTCCTTCAGAGAGAAAGTGGAGAATTAAGTCCTCATGTTTGGTTATGTACTATTGCGATTCATGTAGCAATAGTAGATTAAGAAGGTATATCAAACACTTTTTGCATTTTTCCATTTAATATAATTTATTTTATTTAATTAATACCCCCCTATCATTTTCTCCCTTTCGCAAGAGTTAATCGTTTTTGCCAAATGTCGTGATATGCGATTGAGTTGATATATATTATTTTTGTATTATTAGTCCCTTACACTCATTAGGGACCACTAAAGACAACTTTCGGAAGGCTATTCATAAATTTTTAATTTAAGGGTCAGATTTGAACCGTGATGGTTACTTGTTCACGGTCGCCATCCGGGCAGCATTGGATGGTTACGTTGGATAGCATGGAAACAGTTATTATTCGAGGTGAGTCTTAATTAGAGCATAAGGTTTATAGAGTTATAGGGGAACGTTTTGTGGGGTTAGCAAGTTTGGTCATGGATGACGCTAAGTTTTGTTATAGTTATGGTTTCGTTTATCATTTTTTTGGCCCCATTTAGTTCAACTTTTGCATTTGAAAGTTGAGCCCCCGTCCTGTTTATTTACAGGCGTGGGTCATCCCGCGCACCTTATCCATTTCCTAGCTACGATTTGTATTTGAGTACACGATTTTATTAATTTGCTAGCAATTTTTATTTTTTTATTTTTACTAAACTGTTTAGTTATGAATATGAGGGTTTGCAAGGAGTACTACCACTTAGTTGGTACCCCCGGTACATACTATTTGTATGTATGTTATATTTTGTGTTTTTGTGGCGTATTATGACATCACCAGTTTTCCCGCTTACCTTATCATCGTCGCTGCTAGGGTGATTTTCAATACGACACCACTTTGGTATGATCTTGTCCACGTTAATTCGGAGCAGCCGGTGGACCTTTTCGGTTCTCGGTGATACGTTCGCCTCTATTCTGGCATTTTTTTGAGTTGGATAGCTTTTGATGTTTGCAGCGTGGATTGCCTTGGCCGTTTCAAAATTACTGGCGAACCGGTTGCCGCTTAGAAACTCCATGATTTGAGCGCTGGCCTTTTTTGTTATGGCAGGTCCCCAGCTACTAACTGCCGTTGCATGACCTTTGATGGAATATTTGGCGCAGTTTGTACCTTTGAAGTTCATGACATCAATTTTTGTTTTTTTGGCTTGGAAGTTGACCTTTGTTTGTCTGCGATTTTGGCTGAACCCCGGGATAGCAATCTTCATTTTGTTAATTACCTTTTTCAGTTCGAAGCTCTATAACCCTTGGAAGGCATTAACTACAATTGACTTTAAATTTTTGGGGTTCTTGACTTTATAAGTTTTGGGTTCTATTTAGGTTACCCTTTATTTTAACTTTTATTTTTGATTTTTTAATTTTGTCAGGGTTTTACCGTAGAGTTTGACATATTTACTGCACTAGTATTTATTGTACAGTTCCCTGCACTGTAAAAAAGGAAAGAAAAAAAAATAAAAAATAAAAATATAGCAAATTTTAACTTGCATCCATTTTAGTTGGGTTATACCATGCTGATTTTCAGAAAGCGAAACACTATAGCCCTTAGCGATTATGAGTAGAATATTTTAACTTTAAATTTTACATTTTTATATTTAATCTAGTTAAGCCATTCTTTAATGTCTTGCAACCATATGTTTGACAGGACCGTGTCAATTTCCGAGCGAATCATAGCCTCTGTTCCCATTGTTAGCGTGTTGTAAGTGTCGTCATTCTTGATTACGTTGTGGTCAACTCTGACTATTTTGAGCATTTCATAAAATATATTTTTGGGGATCGGCACGTTGTTGTTGAAGTAATTACTGTTTGCCGCCATCATGGCTGCAAGAATTTGCTTTGACGGGAGTTTATCTGTCACATTACCCACTAAACTGTCAGTAGTTTTGGACCGCAATTCTTCACATGTTGTTCTTAACGCTATTGTGGTTCTAATGAGCTTCTTCATTAGTTTAATTAAAATAGCGCTCATTGCCTTTTTGCTTATTAGTTTTTTGAGTCTGAACGTTTTGACTTTGAACTGGAAGCCCGCTGCTATAGTATTGTCCGCACTAGCGTTCATTTTTATTTGATTGCTGATTGTCGAACGGATTTTATGATTCGGTTTGTGATTATCATTGCATTTAGATCTTCCCATTTTTGAACGTACTTTATTTAGATTCATTTAATATCGATTTATATTGCGTTTATTTTATCGTAAGTTTATTTTGACACACTTACCCTCTTGTTATCAATTGTTAATTTTTATGTTATTGTTTCAATTTTGGGCGTGAGTTGAAATGGAACATACGATAAGATAAACTACCATGAATTAAATGCGATCCTAAGGTTTTCTTATAGTCGATACTTGTGCCTTTCGATTTGTGGGAGAGTGATCCTCTATCAGTTACCAGATCTTCACTATTACATTTCAGTTGTAAATTTATACCCGAATTTTATTTTTATTTTTAGTTTATTTTTTTAAAAATAATAGATACTGGTATAATCGCTTCAGATGCCAACAACCGCATTGATTACGGTGTCCAACAACTTTAGACGAGAAACCGAAACGATTTAAGAATTGAAATGTGTTCCTTAAAATACAGTCGCTTCTCTGGATTGTGAAACTTTATTTCTGAGTTTGTGTGTGAATGATCCTCTTCCAGTTTTGAGTTTGAAAATAGTTGAATTTTTTATCCTTTAATCATGCTATTCGCGAAATTAGTAACTTATGCAGATGTTTCAGACCAGGCCAGTTGAGATATCTCAACAAAAACTGATAGGGGGCGATGGTACTGTCTAAGGTTACATTCATGTTTGTATTATATCCGGCCCAAAAATATAGTCTTGCTAATGTTTACCTACTTAGAGTATTTTGAGGAATATTGCTAACTTGGTTATCAGCTTCAGTTATATCGCCCCTGATAATTCTAAGTGTATTGTTCCATTCAGTATTTAAATCATTAGCGGCCTCAGTAGTAACTATTTTTTCGATTCGCGTGAACTGTTCCAATGTTAGTCCTCTGTTTTTCATTCTGAGGGTAGAAAGTGCTGAGATGCCTACTAACGGTACTGTGAGTGTATTTGCACAACACGCATCAATAATCGTTTCGATAGGGGAGCAAAATTTGCATTTTTGGAGATCCGCTCTATGTGGGCATTTATCTTTATATAGATTTTTAACCTCCAAATTGAACTCTTTGGTGCCAATTAACCGTCTAATTTGGTACGGTAGTTTGTTAAAGATGTCGATACCACTAAATGGAAATAGTTTTTTATTGAAGTGATTATGCTTTTGTAAATTAGCAAATGGAGTTTCCGTGATACAGATATCTGTGTGTTTTAGAAATCTTTTTCTAGTAATTAAATCGGTGATTATTATTTTCATAAGATTATCATATACTAGTTTAGGTCCCTTTTTAAACGCCGTATCGCCCATTCTTAAAAGGATACATCTTTCGTGTACATTTTTTGGGGCTGGCCACCCCGCCCGTAAGAACATCTCAGCATAACATAATCTGCGATTATGTTGTGGTCTAATGTTCATAATATCCGCAATTATATTAGTTATCAGCCTCGACAGTTCATTGTACTCTTTATCAAGACAGATTGGTACTATTTCAAAGGCATAGTGTAGGTTTCCATAAATTTGACTGAAGGCTAGCTTGAGTAGTTCTTTTTGAGTGCCGGCATATTTGATATGGCATAGCGAAATTCGTTGATTAATAAATCTTTGCTTGAGAAAGTTTAGCTGGTTTTTGAAGCTTAGATTATTATTGAACCTCATACCCAAATATTTAACATTATCAATATGTTTTATAACGTGACCGTTTACTATAATATTATTGTTAGTTATGCTCTTACCGACGACTGTATATGACGTCTTGGGATAGTTTATTGGGATGCCTCGATCTTCCGTCCATTTTGATACCTTTATGATGAGTTTTTTTGCAGCGTTTTTTGCTTCTTGAATAGTGGGGCGGCTGATGACGCAGATGATATCATCTGCAAAGCAAAAAATTTTAGAATTTTTATCAGTTTTGTCAATGACATCCTCCACTCCATTAAAGGCTATTTGGAAAAGCGTGGGGGAAATTGCGCCACCCTGTGGGACCCCGTTTGGTGAAAGTGCAAACTTCACACTATTTTGCCCTTTAACCACAACTACCCCGAATCTGTCAGTTAGCTGTCTTCTAATGTATAGGCATATATTATGTGTTGCTATCTGCTCAAGCTTGTGATTAATTAAATTGTGAGAAACATTACCAAATGCATTCTCACAGTCAATTGTCACAAGGATGACCGCATAGTCTTTGGGAACAGTAGCTATTGCGCATACTACTTCGGACATTGCCGTGGCACACGACTTACCTCTGCGAAAACCGTGTTGCTGTTCCGATATGAGTTTTTCGGATTCGAGGAAGTCTTGTAAATTGGAGTTGAGAAATTTTCCTTTAATGGCTGCCGCAAAACTCATAACGCTCAACATCCGATTTGCTTCAATTCCACTGGGGTTTTTAGCACCCAGTTTGGGAATTGGTACTAATTTATTAGTTCTGTCCCGCGTGGAGTAGCAGCCCATTTCAATATCAAGGAGCATCATAGTTTTTAGTCTGTTAAGTAATTCGGCCGGCCAGTATCTGATTACCCCCTTATTAATTGCAGAGTTAAGCCCAGTAGTTTTATTTTTGAGACTGCAGATTATTTTCATGATAGAGTTAGATTTGGATTTGCCTTTATTATTTATTGTAAGTTGAGTATCCCCAAACTTAACATTTGGTGTCACCCAAGTTTCTATTATATTTTCCAGTACAGCATCATTTTTTACTTTGTTCTGTAATTTAGTAAAGTGTACTCTATGGTCTTCTGCTGAGTGCTCGCCTAGTTTCCCCTCATTAGCTTTATTTTTTGAATTATGCCTTTTATTTATATGGAAGATATCATTTTGAGACGGGTTGTTACCTATGCACTTACTTTGAAATATTCTTCGATCTGCTTGAAACATTTGTTTGAGCAGTTTTTCACCTTTCTTATAGATAATTATTTCGCTACCGCTGAGTACACCTTTTCTGAAAAATTGATTAGCAATTTTAATGTTATTATATAGTTTTTTTGCCTCTATAGACAGATAACTATGACAGACGAGCTTATTAACGGTAATTGATGTTTCAGGCAAAATGTCATTCATAGAGTTTTCTATAATCATGATCAACTTTTCGGTATATGGTAGTGTTTCATACTCCGGGACCCAGTTCGTTCCAGTATTGTCATGTAATGCAATACTAGCTTGCCTGGCTAGCTCGTCAAGCTCGTGACAGTTGTTTGTGAGTACTTCGAGCCCTTTGTCGAAGATATCTTGCGGAGTGGCTTTTTTCCTTGACTTAAACTGAAAGGTATTACTTTTAATTTCTAGTTTGATATCGAGGTTGGTCTCAAAGACCGTATGACCGTCATTACTAGCCACTAGGAACCCGTCATGTTGTTTGATTTCGACTTTAAAAAGTCCTTTAATCAGAAACGTATCAATATTGGAGTTAGTGGTGCCCGTTGTTGGATTTTTCTTATTCGGCACATTCGTGAACCGGAATTTATGGTCATAGTAGCTGTTAGTCATATTTTTAAAAAAGCTACAGAATGTCTTGCAGTCTTGCGCTCTAGGTTTTCTATAGTCTACGTTTAGGTCCCCACACAGAATGCTAGGAATTTTAGCTTGTTTTCTGAAAATATTACTGAAATGGTGCCTGAAGAAATTAAGGTATTGTCCTCTGCAGTGTAGCCCTAGGCTTCTCGCTTTAGGTGAATTGTAGTGGAATTTATAGAAATTCGTAATGTTAAACGTTATTTTTTGCCCAGATACCATAGAAATAGCGATACCAATAAATGGCGGCTGATTGTATTTAATCTTAACATTTAGGTTGCAGTCGTTCCTGACCAGGATTGCTGCAGTAATGGTGGATCTATTGTGGACAACAAATGGTTTGTGAGTGTATGCAGAGAAGTGACTAGGTATGCCTAATTTTTGATCAAATAGTTCAGGTCTACAGTTAAGCTCCTGTAAACAGATAACGTGGGCGTCACCGAAAGCAGTCAAAATGTTAGGGATTTGTTTCTTAGCATCATTAAGATTAACTGAAATAATTTGTAAATTTTCCATTTTGATTTGTTTAAATTTATTTTTGGCTTTGTCATTTTTGTAAAGTTTACAATGGTTGATTTTAGGTTTGTCAGGATCATTTGTTAGCAGTCTTATTTCCGTATTAATGTTATGTGCGTTTTCATTGCGTTGTGCTCTGATTATATTACTATCATTGGGTGGGATTATATAGTTTCTGTGATCAGACGTAATTATGCTTGCTTCCCTAGAATTATCAAGTGAGGCTTCCCCTATAGACCCCTCCGTACTATTTTGACTGCTATCCAACGATTCCGTAGAGGTTTGAGTGGTCCATGAAATTTCTTGATCAGCCCTCATAAGGTCAATAGCTCTGTGTCGTGGGCTAGTCTCTAGGACGGTCATATTGTTATTTAGGTGGTTACCTGGATCATTGCTGGACCCGGCTTGTGGCATAGTTGTTGTTTGGTTCAGTCTCGATGCTTCTATTGGATTCGTTCTTATGAGTGGATCAAGATTATTTATCCCCGATGAACTGATTATATTGTGAGTCATATTAATTGAATTAAAGTTTACCGAGGCGGAGCGGTCATCGCTTTTATTCAGCTTATTTTGATTAGCCATATAATCCACTTTTATGCGCTCGTATTCACGCAGGTCATAGGAGTCACTAACTACTTCAGCTGGGCTCGATGAGCCTGTGGAGTGAAGATCAGTATCAGCGGCCTGTAAGTTCGTGGCCGTTTTTACCCCCATTATGGGATAACTGTGTTGCGCCTCCCACTTTTGTTTCGCTATATCTGGGTAATTCGACTTGGTAAAGTTATGTTCCGTGATATTAGATGTGGTCATAATTTTACATGGCTGATTACTAGATTTTGCGCAACTATTTATTATAATACCATCTGGTCCGACTTTATTAATTAGTTTATTATCATTAATTACGTTTAACGAAGACCCTTCACTGCTGTTTGCTGCTAGGAGATTACGTATTTTCGTTTGTTTGGCGACACTTTTGGTTTTTTCCAGAATTCTTTTGATGTATTCCGTGCTCCCGTTGAGTAGTTTCTTTAGTGTAGTAAATATAATTGCGTCTCCGCTAACGTGTGGTACTTTGTACCCGTATCTTGCAAAAATTTTAATTATCGCCATGAATGTTTTGTTTGAAATTTGTGGCAGAATGACGCTGTTGATTGAATCAGCTTTACCCGTCTTCAAAATTCTCTGTATATTATTGTAGTCGGTTACTGCAGGTTGGAATCTAGCCATTTCGGTCCTAAGTGATGAAATTTCCTCCATTATTGTTTTATCGATATTTATATCGACGTGAATGTTTTCGCTTGCGATGATAAAGTTGTCCATGATGTCCAGAGCCAGTTCTGGGACGATGAAGCAAATGTACTTGAATAAAAGTTTGTTAGAAGCACTGAGTTTATTGGCCACATTGCTATGATTTTTAATTTTACTTCTTGTACTGACGTTTCCGCTCGTGCTGCTTTTTGGCCATGGCATTTTGTCCTGGTTAAATTTTAGCCTTTCACAGTTTGTAATATAATCGTTAATATTTATATTAAGCTCAAGCATGACTTCTTTGGGCCCTACTTCATTATCATTGAGGTTTTTCATTGGTGATTTGCCGTCTGAAAGACTGTAGGCGATACAGTAAATCGGATTATCTTAGTGGGGAAAAAACGGAGGTATACCAGACTGGAGAAATTATTTGAACCTATATTAGACTCTGTAATTCGCGAATTGAAGACGTTATCAAAGTTGTTATTATGCTCTGATTTCGTCATCAATACGCTTATTAGATTTATGTACTCCTTAGGTGCTCAGATGTTACCCACTGTTGCATCATTCCTGCACCATAACCGGAACCTATTTTTATTTGAGACTTAGTCCACGTGGAGTTGGTAAACTTGCGGTTGCATTATCACTCAAACTTAGTTATTAATGATTAACCGTTCATTGAATAGTTCACGAGCTGGCATGAAGTTATCCTAGTGGCTGGTTTGCATTATGCATCAACCTGCGAAGGATCGTCGAACGAGCTACGTATGGTAATACCAGAGAGCTAAATGGTTTTCCGAGCGATGAACACCAGCACTTTTCTGATTGGATGAGCCTACGACTACTTGTTTGATGTGCCGCACCTAATTTTTACATAAGATGAGTAATCAGAGCCATTTCCTTTTTTTGAATATTTTTAATATTATTTATAGCCGTGTTCTGACAGCTGTTGGTGTTGTTTGGCATTTCCCCCGTTCCTATAGGGAAGATCGATTTGCCAGAAAATGTGGGCTTGGTTATTGGAATGGCCGTGGACTCGGTTACGGATTGGCTGCATGTGATGGGCTCGATTGGAGTGCTATTCGCAGGTATATTATTGTCAATTTTGCTATCTTCCGCCATAGTAATTGTTTTATTAGATTCGAGAACAGCGCTCTCAAACTCGTCGTCATCACTGTGCGACTCGCTTCTACTTTCTAGAAGATCAATTTCCGCTTCGTTGGCTTCACGTGCACTGAGCTCGTAGCTGTTGTCACTAATGATGCTGGATTTGTTGTTATGGACATTAATGATTGGAGGGCTGGATTCAAGTGTTATTGACTGTGTTTCTGAATGGTCAGAATGGTCAGAAAGATTGAAGGAATGTGTTTTCATGGCCGAATGCTTCGCTCTGATGGGACTGCTGTGCTGAGCGGCACTGTTTAGGCCTGAACTTGAGACAGTTATACACAAGCGATAAAACTAGCTTGACTGGCCGAATTAATATTAATGTTCGCAGCCAAATTTGAATTTTAAACGCGCCTAAGCACCTTTAGGTTACTTTTCGGTTACTAGGAAAACTTCGCGTTAGTTTAGGACATTACAGAGGGTGAGCCATTGTCAAAATCTATTGACCGGCCCCTTAGTGAGTTCCAGTCAAGCTGCGTTATCGCTTTTTGGTATAACTGTCCCTGGCTGGTTTAGGATGATTATGACGATTGTTAGCGGAATGTTTTGTTCTGATTGGACTGCTGTGCTGAGAGGCCCCGTTTTGATCTGACCTTGGGACAGTTATAAACAAGTGACAACACTAGCTTGACTGGCCGCATTTTTACTCGTGTTTACCAGACAAATCGAAATTTTAAACGCGCCTAGCACCTTTTTGGTTAATTTTTCAGTTAGTAGGATCATACTTAGCGTTAGTTTAGGATATTGCCGAGGGTGAGCCATTGTCAAAATCTATTGACCGGCCCCTTAGTGAGTTCCAGTCAAGCTGCGTCATCATTTTGTATTATAACTGTCCCTGGCTGGTTCAGGATGATTATTAGAGTTGGAAGCTGTTTTGCCGTCACCATCGTATTGATTGCTATCGAATGGTAGCCCCTTTGTCACAGTATTAGGTGTATTATTGCTGTTAAACATGCTATCGCTGTAGGGACGCTATTTAGCTTGTAATGGAATCATGGACGCTGATATAAAATGATTTTTAATTGCTTTTTACCATAATTTACTGGACCTCCCCTTTTGGCTTCGTCTCATTCATAATTAAAATAACGTTAACTGTAGTTGTATACATTTGGAATTTTCCATTCCAGGCTCGATAGCATCGCTAAATATCGTGGCATTGGGTGTTAGACAACGCATTGTAACACAGAATCATTGATGACCATTATGCCTGCTATAAATTGTGGAGAAAAAATCGGATGAAAGACAGGATTTGCCCCTCGAAACCTACATTTGTGATTTGGGATCCATTTTGTCATGTAAATGTGCGACCATGGCAATTGGGCTAGGTGATAGCGTAATTAACCCCTGATTTTGACACTTTTATATTTTACGATTTTACTAGGTTGAAATAAGCACTTTGGTTAACATTGCCTCTATTTTACCCCTATAGACCGATTCCGATTTGCCTGTTTGGACTATAAGCTATGTGGTCATGATTAGTTTGAATAGTAATCATTGGTAAAATGTAGCCACGTATTGACATGACATTATGAATAGCGTTTCCTTTGTACATTTGAGGAACTGTTAAAGTGTTGCCCGGCCTGTGGTGGTGGAGTCATGAATGCACTTGTCGAAGTGCTATTTCCGATATTAATTGGGTTATCCACGTCCATTTTGGTCGCCTGTTGGGTCTGCGTTGTGGAGCTATCAGTGGCGAAAGTGTCCTTATTGTTTTTTGCTGTTTGTATCGTATCCTTTTTCTCACTGCGCACCGAGTTAAACATTTTAATTGATTTATTAAGCAGGGCATTTTCACAGTTAAAATGTTTCGTGAGCTGAATTAGAAGTTTTTGTATTCCCGGCCGCTGACAAAATTATCCGCCTGTTAAACTATGGAAGCGTATTGAGGACAATATGAAGTTTTGATATATTTCAATTTGGCAGGGTTGAGTAATTTTTGTATAAAAAGGATAAGCTTTCGTATCATTTGAATTAGAATTTTTGATATTTTCATGATTGATGACCAAGAAATCATAGTTTTTGCTACATTTTGATGATTTTTGCCAGTTTTTGTTTGTTTATAGAAATTTTTGAAGAATTTTTAAGGAAATTTTGAAGAATTTTTGAAGAAAAAAAAAATTTTTTTTAAGGACTGGTGAGTTTTTGAACCTGTTGCGTTTTTAAGACTGGATCAGCTATGTTTCGTTAGTCTTTATATTAGGGCCTAAGTTACCCCGAACGAGTTAGTTTATTGAACTCGAACCTGTTTATGACCAGTCGGGTGTCGGTAACAGTTTTACTGATCGTTTTGGTATTTTCCAGCGCCATTTCTTCGTAGGTTTTCATTTTGACCGCCATTACCTTGCAATGTCTGTCCCGATTTTTGACCATATCCGCTGAGATTTTGATGCACTGATCAGATATAACATTAGTATCCATCATTTGAAATATCTTGGTTTGCGCTAGACCAGGATCTTGATTATAAACCGAGGAGGCCATTACATTAAGGCGTGCATTCGAAATGTGGTTATATTCCTGGGAAACTTCGATTTCATCCTGTAAGATGCGACATTTACGGCTCATGCTGCGCAGTTCATTGTCAATGGCTATTTTAAAAGCGTTATTCTGGTCGTGAATTTTGGTTTCAATTGACTTAATGTTAGAATCATGCCTAGTGACTTTATCATCAAGCCCCTTGATAAGTTTTCCATGACTTTTGAAGACAATTTCAACTTTGCTGTTGACTTGGTCCAGCTTGCCGTCCTGCGTGATCATTTGTCGTTGCACTTCTTTGGTGACCATTTTTTTGATTAGGTTGAGATCCTTGTCATTATCATCTTTATCATCGTCGCCAATATCATCATTATTAATGCTGGAGGGCCTTGGTAATTTATCATTACTCAGTTTGAGAAATTTAACCATGTATTTATATTTGGTGGCCCGGGATTCAGCAATGCATTGTCTACTGTTTGTAAACGAAAAAGCTTTTTGTCGGTAGCTTGCATAAATATCTTGCATAGTAGGCAAGTCAAGAATAGAATTGTACTTTTCATTTTTGTTAGGTTTAACAAATGGCTTGCCACGTCGGTTTAGTATCCCTTTCTTCTTTAGATAATTACCTTCGTACACCGCTTTTTGATTGTCCGTAGTATCAAAGACTTCATTACGCTGCAGCCATTTACATGCCATATATGTGATTGCCCCTTCTACATCCTCGAAGTCAAATTCGACTGCTTTAGGAAATGACCCCACACGGGAGGCCTGCGCATCTTGGCGGAAGGTAGATCTGTGGATCTCATTTATTTCCTTGACCTGGCTATCCAGGATGGCCATTCTGACTCCACCTTTGTGGTACATGAGTTTGGCCATATTGTACCTTATTACAAATTCATCACATCTAGGGATATAGACCGTCCATACATCGTCCGCGTCAAGAGACCAGGCTTCTCTTACAAATGGAAGCAGGGCAGTCACAGCTTTGTGAGATTTAGTGTTTATTTTGTAATGACCGAATCTCATGAAGGTCATTAGGCTCACAATGTTGTCCACTCTAATGTTGTGAACGAGTGTTCGGCTGCCCACCTCGAGATATTTGAAGCCGTTTATTAGCACGGTTTCGGGTTTGAGTCCAGTTTTTTCTAAGAGGGTTATAATATGCCAGAATTCAGTAGGCTTTGTTTCGATATTAAATAACTCATCAATGAATTCCCGGCCGCGTTGCTCTCTTCTGAGCTCCAAGTCTTCATCGTCCAGTGTTTCATTGTCAACTGCTTCGTCAAGCGAATCTCGAGTGCTAGGGATTAGTTCATCAGGTACCATCATAAGAGGTTTGTTGAAATCTTCGATTTCATTTGAGTCCCAGTAGACACTGTAGGTTGGCAGCCGTGCTTTCCTTGCAATGTTTATATTCCACTCTTCGTCCCCAAACCAGTTATATACCTGACCCAGGCGATTGAGATTGACATCTCTTCTAGGTAATGGCCCATTGTCAAATTTGTAGTTTGTCTGGCTACGATTATTATGGGCAAATCTCCTTGTTTGTTGCTCATCACGGCCATAGGGGGAGCTACGAGCATTACGAGATTCGCTGCGAATACCAAAGCGGTTGTTAAGCGATTTGCGATTATCACCAGTAGGATAGAAGTTATTAGGTTGTCTTTGCGCGTTGCCCTGAGTTTCATTGTCTCTTTCCGGAGCCCAGAATTCACCATTACGGTGGTCATTTGCATTTTGGTAATAATTTGCGCCCCTATAGTCACTTCGGTCGTCATTGTTGCTTTTCATATGGCCCTCATTTTGTCTTGACTCTGGGTGAGCCCTTGGAAAATTTTCGGCGTAATTGTCAGCAGCGTACTTGTCAGCGTACCTTGACTGATCGTTTCTTTTATGGAAATTGTAATTACGTATTTCATCATCGATCGGCCATCTGTAGTCCGTGGGCCTTGTGTTGTCGCGGTAGGAATTACCGGATGCCTCTTAAGTGCACATTAATACCTTTGTTGGTTGGTTATACTGTTTAATTAGATCCAGGTTGATACCCGGTATAGGATGGATAAGCGCATGCACATTGCAAGTATATTCGATATTTCCAGTATATATTTTCGTCTACTTATTTTACCATTTGGTGTATTGTACTTATTTATATACCAGAATATGATTAGCAATTGCCGTGCTGCTATAAGATGTTTTTATTACCTTTGCGCTCAAATTCATGGATAGGCCATCTATCATCATACATTCTGGCATCACCCCATTGCGAATTTGTATGTTCTTGTCTATCATCACTTCTGTAATTGACCTGCTTTTTGTTATTGTAATCGTCTCTCCGATCATGGTACTCCATTTATCCCGTATTAAAACTGTCTGAATCAAGAATAACTTTAAGTATTACTATTTGAAGCGGGTCTAATGTTACCACTGTAATTGTGATTGGCATGAATTGTGACTATCATATTAGCTGGTCGTCGTAACGACCCGTGAAACTATGTGGTACCCGTATTGAGGCAATGTTGTCCCGATCCCATTAAGAGGCAGTGTGGAGATCGATCACTGCTGCCATTGTTTGATCATCGCCTTCATGTTAATGTAATGGGGTCCCTGAATGCAAATTAAAATTTTTTGCTTTCCTCCCTGTATTAAGTGATTTTTACGTATGGTTAGTTCATGTTATGTAGATATATTACGTAACGAAGGCTATTATCAAAAGGATCGAATTTGGGTGCCTTGACTATAGCTTTTAAATAATTTTAGTCTACCTTTTTAGTGGGGTCTTATTTTGGATTTTGCAGTTGGCATACAGGCAACTGCTTGCTCAAGCAGCTTGTTTGTAGGTTGATGTAGACTTGTTAATATGTGGTAGCGGTGGCATTTTCCCCATTTCTACGAAATTGTTGGCAGAGATGTCACTTGTGCATTTGATGGGTTGGATATGATGCAAATTGATTAACTGTTTCGTTTAGCGTTACATACTGACCATGTCCCACCCATAGTTGTAATAACTCACAGCTCAAATAACCCAGTCGCCCAAACAAAATCCCCACCATTATGCTCGATTAAGTTTTTTGGCTATTAAACCTCGCATTTTATGTCGTACTGAAAAGTTAGTAGTTTCGAGTCATGGACATCAGTGCTGCAGCATAGTATATGTTGTTACAGTATGGTATGGTTCCTCTTATAATATTAACTGTAGTTTCTTTTACGGCAGTATTTTTAACTTGGTTATATATAGATGTTTCTCTAGTTGAGGCTTTTCGTGAATGGTCGTGGCAGATGAGTCACTTTCAGAAAAAGCTGAATGTGACTTACTGAATAATTGATGATTGGAGTGGGTTGGACGATTGCGCAACTGAGATTGCGCAACTGAGATTGCGCAACTGAGTTAGTCATTTACCATTACTTAGGAACGATTGCTTCATTGGGGAAAACGAATTCATATGCTTACTGTTTGTAATGCTAGTTGTCAGACCCTGACTGCAAAGAACCATATAGCATATTGTAGCGTGAGTCATGGAACAGCTTTATTTGTTACGTTAGAAGTTATGTTTTGTTAGCGTCTCATTATGAAGGTTAATTGGTCAGTCTTAGATGCTATTAAATTATAGCGATTGATTGGCTTTGGAAAGTTATGATTGGATGCTATTTGAGCCATTTGCCGTTGCCTTGAATGCATGAGTGCCTTTGTTAACCTGCCTGCGCGTATGCTTCGAATGAGTGTTTTGGTTTATGCCAAAGTTATGATTTTGTCTTTAGTTCAGGACCAGGCCCGCTAGTACCCCCGGCATCTAGAACACTCGGCAATCAATCCCCTCTAGCCCAAAGCACTAATGTGCCTTGAACAGACACCGTCACTGTATTTGGAGCTTAACATTATGTTTCTAGTCATCCCCCCCCCCATTGAAAACGTAGCATATGTGCATTTATTGTTTCCACTAAAATCATTGTTCATCCAGATAATAATATTATTTTATTCACAAGCAGAGACCAATTTAATCTGAATAAGCAATATGAGCATATTTTCCACCATTGAGTCGTATGGTCTTTACTGTATCTCTGTAAACTCATGTTCTCTTAGTCGAGCCATAGGAAGCCAGTGTGCGTAAAGACCGCTAACTTAGAGTGCTAAAGACAAAGAAGTTAGGGCTAAGAAAATTTTCTATCTAAAAAAAGAGTTTTTAATAAAGTGTCCTACTCCTGGCCTTACTAAAAGGAGACTCTTCCTAAAACGCATTATATCTGCAATGCATTATATCTTATCGTGTTTTGTGAAAGCATAACCTTATCTTAGTCTTCCAAACTTTTAGGTTAGTCAAATTGACGTATATTTGTTTACTAGTGATATAATGTCACAAAATGTTGCCAAACAGAACTATCTAAACAGCAATCGCAAGGAAAAAATTGTATGATTTTTTCATTCGAATTCGGCATTAACTTTTTACCGACAGGTGGTATGGTTCGGAATGTAACTATCCTTCAATAACCATTTATATCCCAAAAAACAATTATGCGTGCTCAAATGGCGAAAAGTTGAAAATTGAAAGGTGAAAATTGGAAGGTGAAAATGGAAAGTAAAAAATTTGCTCAACCGGTCAAATTTTTTGTAGGGTTAGATAACGGCGTAAACTATATAGTGACCCATAAAAATTTCAAAAATTATAATTTGAGGAAATTATAAAACACCCTCTTAACTACACTGTTTCGTATTTTTACTTTTTTTT
>SCLE01080684.1:0-16644 GCA_004367955.1 Bathochordaeus stygius | reverse complement strand
CACACCCGCCCGGGGCGGCAATATCATGTCAAAGATCATGGTAGGTTACCACATCAGAAAAGGGGCTGAAATCAACCCTAGTCATTTTTAATACGGTTCATGAGTCGCTTGGTGCTATTAATAAAACCGAGCAGGTCAGCACAGGCATCGATATCGTCGCCAGCAAGAAAGGTCTCACATTTGGAAGAGTTCAGAAAGTTGACACACTTCCCGTACTGGCACACAACTTTTTTTTCAAGTCCATCAGGGCACGACGCAGGGTGGCCCCTGATTGTGATTGAGTCAGGAACCCCACCCGGTCCCTCATCATTAGATCTCCTGCGCTTATTTTGTCTACTGTAGTTGTGGTAGCGGGGTTTAGTTTGCCAGCCGGGTCGGAAGGTAGGGGAGCCAATGCGTACAGGTAAAATATAGGACCGATCATAACCAAAAGTGTCCCGAAAATCTGATATCATTGACATTGTATCATTGTAGCACCGAAACACTAAGCTACGCATTTTGTTAAATTCGGTTTCACAGTAGCTATTTTCCCACTTGGAAAATTCATTTTCGATGGAGTCCTCATCGACCTCCACCGAGTGTTGAAGCATAAAATTTTTAACAACACTTTTCTTGGCCTTTATAATTTTAAATAAGAGTCGGTCAATACTCTCAAAATTGGTGGTGGACCCATCAAGTCCTCCAAAAATGTAAGAGATCAGCGCGGTGTCTTCGGGCGTGACCTCATTCAATTGAATTATGTCAAAACCAGAGAGGCCGATTTCACCCACCCCCCCTTTTACAAAGTATTGACCAAGCAGGCTGACCGGTAGCAGAAAAAAAAGGTTTGGTAGCGTATTACCAATTGACCATTTGAGGTACTCGGGCCAGCTAAAATCAAGAAATTCGATTTCGAATTTGTCAGTAGCCACTGAGCTTTTCGCATCGGCGATAGAGCCGTCATTTGTTGGTTCCCGTAGAGTGCCCACAATAATGGAGGTCTCGTACTTCCCAACTTTCGCTTCTAAATTATTATTAAGTTATCATTACATAGCTTAAGCGTGTTTGTGTACTCCGATTAAAATCAAACAGTTGAATCGGTAGCCACAGAGAGGTTAAGTCATTCGAAGTTTACAACCCAAATTTATTATCGGGTACTATAATTCCCATAGTTGGGGATAAAACCATTTTAGCATGGAGAGTATCGAAATGTAATATTAGTGGCCCAAAAGTTTCTTATCGAATATTTAATATCTGGGCCTTACACGTGTGAACCTATAATGGCGGTATAGTTCCGATATCGCATTGTTTCTGGGTAAGGCCCCATGTTGGGCGGCAGTAAACGTTCACCATTTAGGTAAAGAAATGCGAGAAAGAAAAATGCGTAAAAACAGAGAGTATGTACGGTGAGGTTAAGTCATTCACGTGCAATACTTAGTTGCCGGTCGAGGGTGTGGTACTAGTTTTTAAAGATCAAAATTAGCATTAGCTATTTTAATTCTACCTAGTTGGGGAAAGACCATCTTCGCATGACAGGTATGGAAATGTGATATCACTGGCCAATAAGTTTTTCACAATATTTCCACCTTTCAAGTGTAGCCCGATTCAGGTAGTATGTTTCAAGATTGCCTAGGGGTTTCGGTAAGGCACCCAGCTGGGAGACAGCAACCGTTCACCTTTAGGTAAAAGGTAGGTGGAGGAAAAATACGAATCATGTATTAACAGGCGAGTATGTCATTGGAGAGCTTTCGTCACTTTAAATGCCGACCTCAATTGACGGCCAAGAGTGAGGCACCAGCAGTTATAACCCCCATTTAACGTTACCCAATATAATTGACCATAATTGGGCAGACGACCACTTTGGCATGGAAGGTATGAGGATATAATATTAGCGGCCAAACAGTTTTTCAAATATTTTGTCATTACAAAAGTAAACCTATTTGGTTAATATATTTAAAAAACCACACAGGTGTTTAGGTAAGGGCCCCTGTTAGGTGACTGCACCCGTTAACCATTTGGGTATAATAAGTGAAAAAGAACAGCTGTGTAAAAAAAAGAGTATGTTTACGGATTAACTTGTAATTGTGTAGCGAGAAAAAATAGGGCAAAGCACCCACATCCGAGTTTATGGAGGGTTTGTTAGTATAGTGTTAGGTTTGTCAATTTAATTTTGGTTTATTACATATTTAAGAATGATTCGGCTTGTTTAAAAGTTTATTTAAACATTATTGCTAGAGCATTTAATGCAGATAAAAAAAGCCAACGGAAAGAAAAAAGAACCAAACGAACTGTATTGTCCCAGAAAGTCTCCGCAAACAAACTTAAAAATTATAAATTGTGCGCTGAATTATGTCTAATTTTATTTAAATATGGGAAAGTAGGAGTAAATGCAGATAATAGTTTGCACAAGGGTGAGGAACATTTTGATTTAGATCCATTTTGGTTATATTGCAGTATTTTGTAAGCCAAAAAGCGGATATGAGCCGTTTTTATAGCAAATAGCCAGTCAATTTGCAGGTGATCGAAAACAGCGGCTATTTCCCTTATTAGGTAGCCTGAAATCTTAGATTTAAAATTTTACGTCATTATGTTTATATACTGGATAATATATTCGATTGTGCTCGAATTTATAACATATTTTCCCATAATGCAGTGTACAGTAGGAGCTCGTAACTTGTAGCTAGATAGCTAACCCATGGGAGCTGATGGGGCATATAACAGTAGATTGAAATTATGTAGGCGGACAGATTTGTTTATAGTTTACTAACCGGCCTTTTTAGGACAGTAGGGCGTTTTTTATTACTCATAAGGATATGAAAACTGGCCTTTAGTATATTATACATTGAGGGCTCAGATGGGAGGAGGACATTATTTCACATTTTTAGGGCCGAGTGCTCGTTTTGCAATGGCAGAGGAAAATTGCAGGGAGTAGCTGCTTCAAACGATATATTAAAGAAGAATTTTGAAGCCTAGGATACTAGGTGATACCCGTTTTTGCTTTATTGAGAAATTTGCATTTCTTGTTTTCTTGAGAAATTTGCATTTTACATTGAGGGCTCAGATGGGAGGAGGACGTTATTTCACATTTTTAGGGCAGAGTGCTCGTTTTGCGATGGCAGAGGAAAATTGCAGGGAGTAGCTGCTTCAAACGATATACTAAAAAAGTATTTGGAAGCCTAGGATACTAGGTGATACCCGTTTTTGCTTACGTGAAAAATTTGCATTTTACAACAGTCCTACGCGGACGCCAGATGCTTAGCAGAGAGTCGCTGCTTTTAACCGATATATTGAAATTAACACGTTAGAAAAATCAAAAAAAATCAAAAAAATAACAATTTAAAAAAGAAATTTTTAAGCCATTGTGCTCCCCATTCAGGGTTAGTGAAGTATAATTTCCAATCATTAATTCTTCATTTTTTAACTTTTTTTCTTTTCTTAACGTAATGCATAAGGCAGACGGCTAGGGGTTGCGGTGACGGGTTAAATAGGAGACAGTGGTGTAAAAATTGGGCTGATAAAGGAGAAAATAGGGTAATCACAGGAGTAGCAGTTGACAGCTCGCAGCTGACTGTTTATAGATTTTTCGGTTATATAGGGTCCCTGTGGACGATTAGGGCACCCCCTAAAGTCAGCATGTACATATTTTTGTTCACAGAAATAGGTTTGAACTTTATTTGGCCCAAACTCACATGTAAGCCTGACAGCTGACTCATAAAACGAATCCATTGCAAGTGCAGCAATAATTTTACTTTTAACCCCTAAGGAATCCTCAGAATTTAATCGACCTCTGGTAATGATGCTACTCATATCGTATTTGATTTTATAGCATGTGATAGAAGTCGCATCCTCGGTGTTGTTATCGAAAATGAACATGCTGCACTTACAGGGTCTATTTATAATCAGAGCCGCCTTATTGTAGTTGCACGAAAAATTGATTAATATTTCGTTTAGGATGCTAGAGAGGACAGAGACCCCATCTATTGGCACATTTTGAAGCCTGTTTTCAGCCCGCTCAAACCAAGCAACAGTAAGTTCTGCCACATAGCGGTCAATAATTTGACAAAACATCCGAGTCAGCCTAGGGTTAATCGCCAGTATTACGTTGTCATTTTCCAGAAGTCGAATCATTTTGATTACTTCGCTTGGCCTGAGCGCAGCACAGTGAGACGGTAAATGAGTATGTAGCTGTTTTACAGCTAGTTCAAAAAGATTAAACTTAGCGGAACATCCAAACGGGGGCAGAGGTAAGGGTTTTTCAGTAAGCGGGTCACAGAAAGTTACACGGGGTCTAGAAAGTAGTTTGGGTCCATCTTTGGGCACATCAACTTTGGGTTTGACGTGCCCATCTAGTGAAGAAAGCACTTTACAGTCACCAGTGGCGTTCAAAACTACCAATTGCTCAATGGCGTCGTTCTCAATTGAACATATTGTCGCCTCAATGGCAGTGCTAATCTGCAGTGCTGTAAGAAAAATAGGGCGGAACCACTGACCCAGTAGCCGCCATGCCTTGGTGACGCCAGCACCCGCAACAGTAACGTCGAATACACTGCGCCTGGCAACAAAGTCGTGGTGTTTAGCATCAACACCTTCCGTAATTCTCAGTCTCGTTGGAAATATATTCGACGGTTCCATTTTTACTATTAAATAAGTTTGGTGAGGGTGGTGTTAACCAAGAGCAGAGTGGGGTTATGGAGAAATGATGAGTGTCCCTGAGTAAGAGGTCGCGCAGTATATTGTATAATTAAAAATATGTGAGCATGAGACCGGCGCGTAAAGAAGCCCCGCGGGGCAGAAAGGCGCACATCCCATTGAGGCTCAGGAATATTGTTAATTAGGTTATAAAACTTAAACCGAAAGGGCCACTCATAATTTTCCATCAAAATAAATATAAATTTAAAATAGCAAAAAATTAACCTGTGATTCACGTTCCCGCTTCCTCAAAAGTTATTTAATATTTTATGAAAAAATAAAAGTTGAAAAAGCCGGAAGGTGAATCGGATGTCTAGGTGGCAGGAGACGACAGGAGAAGGCGCTAATACACCCCAGGGCTGGGATATTTATGAGAAATATATGAGAGCCACGCGTAAGCCACCTTTGAACGTAATGCACTTTGATGGTGCATCAGCAGACGACCAGAAGAAAAACATTCGCCACGGCACAGTGATTTTAGTTATCGTTATTCTTTATCGTTATTTTGTTAGTTAGGTACCCGGCATCAAGTATCGTTTAAGGAAGATTACGCTGAATATGTTGGACTCTGTAAAACATTACGAATAAATAAATAGCACCGCTGGTTATTATTGTCACAACGGGTCGATTCCGTATTGAACTGAATAGCGCCGTTAATAACTTATAATCTGGCTCGTTATACTAGGGGGTGAAACTGCTGGGTATTGCATTATATCTAGAGTTATAATTGATGAGTATACTCATTACATAAACAGTCACCAGAAAGACCATACTAGCGTACGCAGATGATTAAAAGAGCCTGGTCTGTAGTGGGGAATGGGCAGACATATCTGACTACATATTAGACTCCAGGTTGATAATATTCTGAACCTTCTGAAAATTGTCAACGTGGAGTTTGTTTGACATTTTATTAAGGAGACAGCCAGCAAGTGATTGGTGGTGTCTCCTGGAGACGGGGAAATTGAACACTCCGACACTTTTACCCGTATTTTCGTAGCTTGAGCAAAATCTGCAGAAAAATTTGCCTGCCCGATGGGGACATACTGAGGCAAAATGATCAATTAGCAGTTCGCGAAACGCATCAGACCCAATTTCGCGACGGATATAGTAGGGCAGTGAATTAAATTGATTCATTAGATTAAAGGGAAAAAACAGTGGGTTGAAGGGGCTGTTGCGTGGGTTGAGAAGCGTGGGTATGTGGTCCCGATTACATATTAATCTGTATTTACGCATTTTTTTATTACCACCATTTTTGGACGGTTTATCGCAGCCGTGGTTTGGAACGCGGCCTTTTCCACCGGAGCAATTTGCACCCAGGGGTGGACATTCCAGACTAGACACGGGCACTGTATCGCTCTCAGGTACAGGAGCAGTGTTGGAAATGGTGAAGAAAAGTTTGCCCACGACTGGTTTGGAATAGAACATTTTTGTAATGATCTCAAAAATAGAGGCCGGCTTTTGGCTTACTAGTATTTTGTTAAGAAAAAGTAGCCCAGTTTTGATATGTAAATTTTTTGGATCACACCACCCCACTTTTTTAAAAATGTAAGCATAAGAAATATTAAGAGAGCTGTTGACATCGTTCCTGTATTTAGAAGAGTAGTACGGCAGATCATAGATGTCGCAGATTATGTTTTTAATCATTCCCGCTAATTTGTTGTAGATTTTGTCCTCAAAGCGGGGGAGGGCTTCGAGTGCGAAATTTAGGACCCCGTATAGTAATGAATAAGCCAATTTGAGCACTTGGTTTTTTTTGGAAAAACATTTAATATAGTTAACTAGGGCCCGTATTTCATGAAATTTATATATAATATGGTTTATTTGTGGCAAAAAGGACAGATTATTGTCGAATCGTACCCCCAGGTGTTTGTGGGAAAAAAGGTGCTGGATTTTATGATTTTTAACAACGATAGTTTCACAAGAGCGTTTACCTATAACAGCAAAGGACGTTTTTGGAAATGATAACTGAATACCATGCTCTTCAGTCCAGATCGCCACATGCTCGATCATTTCCGTCGCCGTTTGTTTAGCTTCGGCCATAGTAGGGCGGCAAACCACTGACATAAGATCATCTGCAAATATGGTTGTTTTAGTATACTTGTCAGACTTAATTTTGTTAATTACCCCAGTTAGAACCAAGGAGAAAAGTAGGGGGGACATGGCGCCCCCTTGAGGGACCCCATAGGGGGCCAAGTTGATACTGTCACTGTGTAGATTACCATCTACAACGGTCCCCCTTCTGTCATTGAGTTCAGATGCAATATACTGTCGAATGCGAGTACACACTATTTGTTGTAGCATTTTGACAATGACAGAGTGGGGGACCGTGCCAAACGCATTGGCACAGTCATAAAAAATTAGAAAAATGACAAAATTGACCGGGCAAGTAATTATTTGAATGAGTATTTCAATAATAGCAGAACTGCAGGAAAAGCCTTTGCGAAACCCATGTTGGCGTTCCGGTAGGAGGCCAAACTCTTCTATTATACTGTCAAGATTAGCGGTCACCCACCTGCTGCGGATCGAATAGGAAAAGCGAGATATCGCTAAAATGCGATAGGCCTTAATTGTCCCTTGAGCGGTAGAGCCATATTTGGGTATAGGGATCAATTTGGAGTTTTTGTCAAGGGTCGGGCAGCATCCGAATTTTAAGTCAAAGCTACACATATAACAGAGTAGCTCCAAAAGCTCATTTGGCCAATATCGCAAATTGTTTTTGCAGACCGCAGAGTTTAGCCCTTTGGTCCCATCCTTTAAGCAACAAAAAAGCTTGAACATGGAATCTTTTTTTGTTCCAGACCCCCTAGGCGAGATTAGTAAGTCATCTAATGATAATTTTTTGAAGTCACTCGGCATGTCTGAGTTAAATAGATTTTTAATGTTTGAGGGGGCAAAACCTAGGTCGGCTTCATTTTGAAGTCGTAAAAAATTCGCCAGGTGATCATCAGGCGTAAATTTAACTATACTGTCAGAAACAGCCTTAAATTTGCTATTAAGTTTGTTGTTAACAACAAATATGGCATTGTGATCATTTTTGCCGGCCAGTCTACACATTTTACCTTGATACAGCCTCCGATCAGTATTGGCCATTTTTTTGGCAATTTTTGTGTAATGCAAAAGCTTGAGTTTTTGGTTCGAATCAAGGGTAACAGATCTGAACAAAATTTCAATGCTATTGAGAAGGTTAAATATTTTCATAGTGGAAGGTCTCAGGTAGGGCTTAGTACAGAGTTTGTTAAAGGAGACAGTCTTTAGGGGTGTGATCGCAGCAGTTGTATTCTCAATTAAGTTGATTAAAAATGTAGTAAATGGCACATCACCCCCCCCAACACTGTCATTCCCCTCAGAGTTAAGAAGTGCAAGCGCTTGATCAATTAGCTCATATAAACTGTCATGGTTTTCATCCAGAGCCTTGCGACCAGCGTCATATATTTCCTCAGGTTTGGGTCTGAGTGGTACCTGAATTTTCAGCTCATTATTTTTGATTAGAACCGGGATGTCAATTGTGGCACTAAAGATATAGTGGCCATCATTTGAAAGGTAAAGTTTACCGCAGAACTGTTCAATTTGCACATTTGAGATTCCCTTATAAGCAAAGACATCGATATTGCTGTATAGATTAGCAGTTTTATGCCTGCTAGTTCGGTTTGTGCAGGAGAAGGTGTGGTCGGTGTAGCTTTTAAAAATACTGCGAAAAAAGCATGCGAATTTTTTACAGTCATTCAAACGGGGCTTGCGATAATCACAATTAAGATCCCCACAGAAAAAACCCATAACCCTTTTCTGCTTTGCCACCACCCTTTCAAATTTGTTTTTAAAGAAGTAAAAATATCGTGTGGTGTCAAAGATGTTAAGAGCGCGTGCTTTAACAGAGTTCAAATGAAATCTGTAAAAGCAGCACACGTTAAATAACAGTGGGCGCCTACCATTAATTTTCACCGCAACTACAGTGAATGGTGCTTCATCAAAGACCATTTTGACAGTAAAATTGGTGTCCTTTCGTACTAGGATAGCGGAAAAAATTTGATCAGAGCCATGGACGGCTACGGGTTTGTGATAAAATGCTGAAAAATTATCAGGAAGAAGGAGTTTTTTGAATAAAAAAGCAGGGTTCAGGGAGAGCTCCTGTATGCAGATAATGTGAGCCGCGACAAAATGGTCCGCCAAACGGGTTAACTGATGGAGGGGGTTATTTAAGTTTACTGATACAATGTTTAGCAATTTATTTAAATTGGGGTGTCGCTTGCGAGGGGCAACCGTCTTTTTTAAGGGTATGTTGAGATTTTGTTTGAGTTCCCTTTCAGTGGAACGCAGAACATCAATTAACGGTGTTACATCTTTGTGGATGAAGGGAGGAGGGGGCAAAATGTACAGTCGTTCCGGATCTGAAGTGACTACAGTTTTAATTGAGCTCCCTTCAGAGTTATTTAGCAATGGTGATCCAATCCTGGTAGTGTCATGCCTGACCACGCTCACAGTAGAGTCGCGCTCAAAGATGGCATTTCCAGGTGAAAATTTATTAGTCCTGGTCTCCTCATTCGTCGACTCATTAGCGCAGCTCGACCGTATATTTTTTGTGCATGAGAGGGGGGTCAAGGGGTTACCAGTGCCCATACGGTTTAACATAGCAAAGGATTGGTCAAATATCCCTAACAGCATTCCACAGATGGCCATTCTAGTATTACATAAATAGGGATTGCGGATTCTAAACATGGCGTGGGGCGCAGCACGAGTGTGGCTATTTGTGTTTAGATCCAGATATGCTGGCTGCATCTTTGTGATATGTACCTTATTTAGGAAGGCAGATACATTATTTGGTGAGTTGCCTTGATAATTAAGCCAACAAGATATTGCACAGTAGACAATAATCCAATGGGGACCCATAACGCAACCAGGTATTTTAAAAAGGACGTTAAGCCAAATAGGATTAGAGCGTTGGAGAGACGCGCCCAGATTTAACTCAGGTAGTGATACAGAGCGCGGAAAACACACAGGGCTGTACATTTTGGATCCAGTCCTGCGTATAGTGAAGTCGAGTACTTTGTTGCCTGTTTGACAACCACTACATTCAGTGCTAAAAGGGACTGAGGATGAGTACAAACCCGATTCATCATTACAAATGGGATAATTTATCGGCGTCAGTGTTTGGTTTCCCAGCTTGAGAGGCGGCTTTGCCCGAGGCTTTACTTTTTTTGATGATGGGCTGAGCAGCGGATTGAATACTGACACAGGGGGGGGGGGGTAAATGAATTAAATCAAGGATTTTAATGTGAACCCGATTCCTGATTGAGCATTTAAAAAAATAATTGTCAATAATCCCCTGCCGAGATTCAGCCTTATTATTGCGCGCAGCGTCGAGAGCCATTTTGGGGCTACAGTTAATTAGGTTACACAATAATTTGTAGATAGAGGCATTATTGGTTAACCGAGGTATTTCAAAATTCTTTTTTGATAGAATTTTGAGAATAATATTAAACGCAGTGGTAGAAATGGGTGGGGGGGAGAATTTTTTGACCCCAGATTCACCCAGTTCAACAATATCATGGATATTTAAAAAATCGTTTGCTGCAGGTTGCATTTTAGCCATGATATCCCTGAGTTCGATAATTTCACCCAAAAGTACTTGAGCCCCCACAGGGGGGGTATTACTTATGTTAAGTTGCAGAACATTATGAATACAATCAATCACCGAAAATGTGAGCTCAGGGACCACCAGGCAGAGGTATTTGAGACACGCTATTTGAATAGGGTGACTGACGTTTGCCTCTTTACATTTACCAAATTTAGGCCATTTGGGCCTAATGGTTTCATGAGACAGCCGCTTTTTACGCAGGTAGTTCTCTTTGGAATGGCGACTAAAAACTTCGCCAATAAGGCCGTCAATTTTATTGAAAAAATTGGGCAGCGATTTAGTTTCATCAACCGGTTTCACTTTGGGGTAGGGGCTACTGGTCAAGAAATTCGGTTTTTTTACATAAGAGTCAGGTTTGAGCTTTTTTGCAGTGGCAGACACATTTGGCGCTAATGCGTCATTTATGGAATCAACCGGGGATATAGTAGAGAGACACCTAAGTGATTGGGGCGATATGAGATTTTTTCCGTTGTCCAAAACGGGCGCCTTTGTCATATACGCACATTCAGGGTCCAGTAAATCAACCCTTGGAATATCCAGCTGCCGAGTTGAACTGATCTCAGCCCTGTTACTAAGGTTAGATACCTCCAGTGTCTCACTAAATGAAGCTGATAGTTGAGAGATATCCGTTAAGTCAATAATAGGGGTGGACACAGTAGCGTCAATCACAGGGTCGCGTAATTCATGGCTCACTGAATCGCGATGAGACCCAGAGTTGGAGTCAGTAAATGCGCTCTCCAACGATTTTTCAGATTCAAAAGGAGAATCCAATTTATTTGATGCATTAGGGAAAAAAATTTGGTTGATTTTGCCAGACAACGTGAGGACAGGACTGGGTGTCACAGACAAATCAGTACCGGTGTCAGAGCATAACTCAGCATCCCCCGAATACGCTGAACCAGACAAAGTAAGGTGGGGTATTACTGAGTCTAAACAGCCGTCCGCATCCTTTTTTAAGGGCGTTTTGTCGATCCTGTCACGTTTATCATTTTTAGCCGTCTTTTCAGTCTTTTTCAACTGTTTTTTGATGCCAGGACGTTGCTCATTTCTGACCTTAATTCGTGCGGCAGCCTGTCCAAGGTTAACCAGAATCCGGTCATTCACATCTGCATTTGTTCTTCGATTAGTCAGGAGCGGGACGCTTTGATAGGTTAAACACGTATATTTACTTTTTTTTATCTTGTTGCTTGTAGGCGATAGTAAAACCAACTAGTTAAAAGGTCATAGGTTAAACACGTATATTTACTATGGGTGACTCAAGAAAACGATTTACTGCCTTAGTATACAAAAACTTATATATAAATTGAGGATTGGTGAAAGGGACATAATTAGGAGGAGAGTGGGGGAATTTAAACATGGACGGGGCGGACCAGAGCCAGCGTAGTTGGGCATGAACCAATTTAGGGTTTGTTTGCGAGTTAAATTGTGAAAGGGCGGGGCGGAGGGCGACCTCCAGGAACAATTAAGCCCTTAGGTGAGATGTTTTGCATCACCGGTGCAAAAGAGACAATTGATTGAATTAGCTGTAAAAAATAATGTGAAAAGTTCAATATAAATTACATTTACAATAAAATAAATTAAGCTACCTTAGTAAACATAAAAATAAAATAGAGCTTTCATGTAACTTTCCTTGTTTGGCCCTCAGTCATTACATTAGTACCGGGCGTATTGACATGGGGCCCGGATGTGACCATTACACAATCGTTTATTTTATTAATGGGAGCGGCTTGCCTAAGATCGTCAGGTGCGGAGGGCACCTGAGTAGAATCAGTAATCATTTTGGTAGTACACTGTTTAGAGTTACCAATTAGCGCAAGTCGAATATTTTCCGTCTCTTTTAAAAGTTTATTTTTAGTAATTTTATTAAGTTCACGGGACCGTCGATTTTTCTCCATTCGCATCCGAATATTGTTGGTGAGCGAGTTGTTCGACCAGTCCCCATTTAGCGAGAAAATTTCAGCAGCTTCAGACTTGGTATTTTTAACGTCAGGAAAGACACTAGCAGCCAACAAGCACATTTGGTCTTGCACTAGATCATGTTGGTCAACCGCAACATCAACCTCACTCTGTATCTGTTGGATCTTGGCACCCATGAATTCAAGCTCCATGGCCCGCAAATCATTGTCACACAGCATGTCAGAGTTAGCCTCCGATGCAGCTATCTGAGCGGCCTGGACAGAGCGTATGGATTGGAGTGAGAGGTCACTCTTCGTACATGCTTCGAGAAGCCGGGTGGCGTGACCATCAATTCGTTCTTCATTTAATTGTATTCGGTTCGATAAGATAGCCAGAGAGTTGTTGTGTGTGGATTCAACCATAGTAGTGTTCGTGACTTTAGTGAGGTTTATGGCCCCGCAGTCGTCATCATCCGGTAACATTTCGTTCGCAACATCCACAAATTTTATTAGGCAATCATACCGAGCCGTGCGAGACATTGTTATACATTTATCTTCATTTTCAAAACTATACGCCAACGCTGGATACTCAAGATAAATGTCGTTCATTGTGGGCATCTCACGAACATCACGTAGCATTTTCCCCAGTTTAGGTGTTTTAAAAAATTTTCCAAAGCGGTTCATATAACCCTTGTTTTTGAGGTAGTTTTTGTCAAACACAATTTTTTGCTCAGGAGTTAAGTCAAACATTTTGTTGCTTCGGAGCCATTTGCATGCCTTAAACGTGACAGATCCGACTAGATCTTCATAGTCAAACCGCATGAGCAGGGGGAATGCACCTACATCAGAAGATTTACCACTGTAAGTTGCGCGATGCAATCGGTAAAGTTCCTTTTTTTGAAGATTGAGTTGGGCTATTGAGGAGCCGTTTTTGAATTTCGCCCATGCTGGTTCAAATTTGGCTACAAACTCAGAGCATTTGGGTAGACAGACGCTCCACTCATTTCCTGGTCCGATGGACCAGGCCTGCCTAATCCATGGCAGGAGCGAGATGGTAGCCTTTGGCTCAGTAGAAGGAATGCGGAAGCAGAAAAAACGCATGAAGATAAACGCATCTACAATGCTTGTAACCTCAACCTGCACAATTAAGGTGTCCATGTTAACTTTTAGGTTTGGACGATTGTTGAGAATAATGTTGTCAGGTCGTAGATCATATTTCTCAAAAATGTTGACCAGCTGCCCCAGCGGGGTAGCCCTTATTTTAAAAACAAAAATTTCGTACATTAGGTCAATATTTGTGGATTGAAAACTGCACATTATAGATCGGTCATAGAAATCTGCAGCATCGCTTCCACATGTAATAACATTGACAGTAATTATTGTAGCCCTAATTCGTTCTTCGTCAGGAGTCCAATCTTTGGCAGAGTGCCAGTTAAAAATTGGTTGATAACCCCACTTACGAGTAACGATTTTTGGCGGAAAACGACGGTTACCACGAAAGTCAGACTGGGGGGGGTTTCCCATCACGGGAATGGGCTTTGCGGGCGCGGAAAAGGGATTAGGCCCACCCGAGCGATCCCCGTGCGCAAATAACGTAAGCCTGGTGTTGAAATCCTTTTTGTCAATACGCCTATTCGGCAGATGATCATCACCTGAGTGGGACCGTTTCTTTTCGTTTCGACTAGACATTGCATTCCTAAGCATGTTTTCATCAAGCTTGATAGACATACTAAAGAGGAAAAGTTACCCTTAGCAGAATTTGGTTAGTAGGGCTCCTGGGGCGAGCAGAAAAAAAAGTGGAACAATTTGCCAACAAACAAAAAAAAAAAATAAAATGCGAGCCCGAAAAAAAAGGGGTGAAAAAAAGGCGCCAAAAAATTCAGCCAAGAGAACAGAGCTGACGGGGCGGGGGACCAAGTACTTATGTAACTAATGGTGTGGGTAACAGACTGTATTAAGGAAAGGTGTTGTGAAAAACCACATTTCAATAATAAAAAGAATTTTTATAGTAAAAGCCAAAAAGATTTTTAATAGCAATTTTGCATACCGCGTAGGCGCAACGGAAGAAAGATACATATATCACAAAAATGGGGTTTTAGGCCTGATTCAAAATTTATTCGAAAAATTCCTCCCCACAGGGCACCCCGCGCCTTAGGCCGTTTGGTCGCTAGTAAGTAGGGGACACAGGTACCATCAAGTCAATGTGCAAGACCATTTTAACTTTTTTATACTTATAGAGCGAACCCGGTGGTGAGGGGGCAAAAGCGCCTACGTGCTCGGCCATTTTTGATTATGAGAGCCAGGTGAAAGGGGCCACCAATAAGAAGGAACTCTCGCTAATATCATAAAAAGAAGGTAGGAGAGCATTAGGGGGACCCCACACTTTGCCCCAAAGTTTAGCCCCCAAGTTAATTTGCCCCCAAAAATATTTTGCCCCAAAATTATGGCAGGTGTTGGGACAGTGAATTATGGCAGGTGTTGGGACAGTGAGGTTTCTTAACAAAGCAAAAAATAATAAGAAAGCCCCAAAGGGGTTCGTCCTAGATGATGGGACAGTACAAACAGCTTATTTTTCAAATACTTATTACCTTGAAACTGTATTTGTGGAGCTGGCCTATTAAAAGATAAATTACCTTTGTTTGGTTAATGAGTAACCTTTGTTCTCTACGTCGTAAAAAGCCAGACGATTTAGGGTTATAACCTCGAGACGATACAAATAAAGTTATGACTTCAAACTATAATTTCTGCACAACGACTGAATACTTAGGCAAAATTGGAACAAAATTGGAACAAAATTGGCACATTTTATTGGACTAGATTAGGCTGGGTTAGTTAAGATTAGTTAACCATCATGGAGGGGTGGGCTGAGATTGTAAACGCACTGTGTCGTGGGGCATAAAATTTAACTCGTACGTTTGACGGTAGGAAGTTCACCATCCCAGGTGTATGACTTTTGTGAGAACTTACGTACATGAGTAAAAGGAGGCGTGTTTGCCCAATTTCAAAATTATGCCATTAGAGCAGACGTCATCGATGGACAATCTTAACCACTTTCATGGGTGAGAGCACAGAGTTTGTGGGTAGTTATTGGGTAGTTTTTGGGTAGCTATTTGGTAATTAATTAAGATGGTTGGATGGTTACGCCCAATTAGGCAAGGCTATCTCCTCACGAGGCAGAACGTGATAGTTGAAAGAGTTAGGTAGCGTGTTTTAACCCCCTGACATGACCTACACCTCCAGGGGCAGCTGCAGGGTCAGCACCATTCCCCGGAAGGTATTCCCACAGTGAACACCGCACCGACCAGCAGGTTTAGCCATCAGGGCTTGCTGATTCTTACATCACATCTGGGTCCATCAACCATTTGCCGGCCATAGGTTCAGGCCAATAACTACGCTGTATTTACAGGCAACATTTCATGACCCAGTCATTGATGGTGAGTATGATGTTCAGAGCGTAAATAAAGCATAGGGAGCCCGCAGATATGCTAGAGCTGTATGGGCCAAATTTATGTAACCTTGCGTGAACTTGGGAGCGGAGAAAACAAACAAATTAATATTTAAGGAAATATTTTCCAGTTTATAATTTATGATTTTTGCGCAACCAGCTGGCAGTAAAACGACGCATAACTCATTGAGAGCAGGACACAGTATACGCAGCAGTCAACCATTCGCCTCTTAATCAGTCCAACAATATCAGTCACCCAGCAGACCACCATCCCCCTAGCCAGTACCATCATTGCCGGTAGATCACATGTCCAGTGTACAGTACCTCACCAGTACCATCCGTGCAACATACGCCAGAGTAGCGAGGCGACATTTTGAGTTGAGAAACTGTAAGAGCAGTTTAGAGCGTGCTGGGTATGGCGTATGTGCAGCACGTTGAACCGGTAAATGTGAGTCATATATATCCCTAGAAATATATTTTAGTCACCTTTAGAGCATGTCAGAGCTGTTAAGAGCAATAGGGTGTAGAATGTATGAGAACTTTAGTAACAACAAGGTGAGATTTAACCATGAATTATCATAATTCACATTATAATTCACATTATAAACATTGTTGAGTCCGTTCATATACATAACTTTCCGTCGCAGCTTACACGGGAGCGGGTTGAGGAAAGTTAAGATGTAGTCAGAGCTTGTTTGAGCAGCTTAGTAGACAGCCCGAAGACCCAGCTCACATGACCTGATTACAGAGCATAAGAAATCATAGAGTAGGGGTAAAAGGAACCCGGTCAGGGCAGTTAGCCGCTATTTCACCATTCACTATTTGACCATATATATCATTTCTCTTCTCTATATTTAAATCAGAAAAAAAATAAGCAAAAAATGAAAAAGTGTATTGCTCCGACCTCGACTAAAACAAGACTGAGTAAGCAAAGTCGGTACAGCAAAGCACGTACTGATATAAAATCTGTACCGGCTTTGCAGAGTGTTGCAAAGCCGGTACAG
>SCLE01079568.1:0-16647 GCA_004367955.1 Bathochordaeus stygius | reverse complement strand
TTAGAAAGGCCAGGAGTAGGTTAGAAAGGCCAGGAGTAGGTTAGAAAGGCCAGGAGTAGGTTAGAAAGGCCAGGAGTAGGACACTTTTTCGTTTTCTTGTTTTTTTTTTTTTTTATACTTTTTTCTCAACTTTTTCTCGATTTCTTAAACCTTAATTTAGAATAGCGAGTCTATACGTTGCTGACTTTCTATAACTCGACCAGAGAATATGATGATAATCAGAGATACAGTAAAGACTCAACGACTCGATGGTGCAAAATTTGCAACAAATAGCAAATTTATGGTAATATTGGTCACTGTTTATGACAAATAAAATTGTAGTGTTAAACTGTTATGAATAATGGAACACCTTACTGATAAAGTTACGATGAAGTTGCATTATAAACTCCCTAGTTCAACATGTTATAATACTGATAAACAAATAGGTTCTGCAGCACTCCGCAAATAGCAAACGCATATTCTGTTGACATAATTGGGTTGATATAGTCGGGTTCTGAGCTTTACAGGTCAAATATGGAAACATGGGGGCCTTCCGATACCGCTGAGTGCGGAGCTTAGCTGAGTTAATGGGCGTGGATTCTTCGGGGGAGTCATTCATTGCCGCGTAAATGCGTGGAGCTGAACATGGTAAGCGGGCACTCTCCGCTGCCATGAAAATGTGTAACCAATGCACTATCTGAATCATACTCAATCCTGAATAAATATCCAATTTCACTGCCGTTAGGCAATTTCAGTCTCAACAAATAAAATTAACCAATTGTCTTAAACAGCTACCCCAACTACTAACTACTAGTCCTACACTTTCACAGTTCGTAACATTCAAAACTAAAAAGTAGACCTAAAAACTAATATAAATAAAAAAAAAAGCAATGGAATTCATCTAATAAAAATATGACAAGCTCTAGGCCGATCACAGTCTCACATGACTCACAATAACCAAATAAGTCTAATCAAGCCAAATTATAAGATACTTTACTCAAAAATATTACCAAAACATTTCCTACCAACGAGAAAACAAAGCAACCCCTCTAAGAGCTAAAATATCCCTGTAACAAATACTTACTGCAACGTTAATATATTACACCGTTCTTTACCATCTTACATATGCCAAACTAAAATAATATTCTCTAGATCTACTTAACGAAATAAGTGCAAGACGAAGTCTCCAGCGTAGCAGTAATTATTACATCACACGCCACACTTACTTTAATTACTAAGTTATATTGCCCATAAACCTAGAGGACCTATCGCTTATGACGTTGAACTTTCGGTGTCATAATTCCAAGCTATCAAATATACCAAGCCATCATAAAAGCAATGCCGGGCATCTGCAATCAGTGCATAAAAAAGGATAAAACATCTACAAATTCTCATAACGCTTCAACCTGTCGCAAAAACGTAACGTAAAGACTCTACAAAATCAGCTATGAAACACTCCACACTATCCAAACCACGTAACTACTAAACCTTTAGACCCAATAACAATTAAACTAGCACCATCCAGCCAACTCTATTTCTAGACGGTAACAAGATCATGATAGTGAATGGATCATGCAAACCTATCGACGGCACAACACAGTTGGACCAAAACACAAAAACTCCGCCCAATAGTTCAAAAGGGCCAGGTCGAAGGTCACTACTCAACCGCCGAAAATGCATCATATGAGTTTAAATGATAGGGAGTGCTAAAACAACAATTCTCTTACTTTACTTTCCTTGCTATCGCAGACAATGTTTACACTAGCTACCCAACCATCGATACAAGTAGCACACATCACTCAGCTATAACATCCAGACTGCTCAAATCAGAACAGCAAGTATGATCCAGTAAGCTATACAACCAGGCCACTTAACTACCATTTAACTACTAAACTATTTAGGCAGTCGAAAGTAAAAAATAGCTCAACTTACGACTATAAAGCACAGGTGCTGATTCATAAAATTTGTGCCAATAGGTTGTCATCACTTCTAAAACAATATAAAATATCTCAATGAACTTACTATTCCTATTTTCAGACAGTCTCATTCGGAATAAATGGATAATTATAATAGTCGCAGCGGTGACTACTACAATAGACAACCTGATCAAAACTTCCACTCCAACGAAAGGAATAGTTATCATAACCCCCAATGGCAGGATAATAGAAATGATATGGAGTTTTCAAACAACGATAACCGACATGACAATCGTGATTTTGATAATAGAGGTATATACATTATTCCACTTAGCGGCAACACAATCGAATCCCAAACAGGGGCATTCAAACAAGTAAACAATACAATAATACAATACCTTTAGATACTCGTGATCACTCCTACCAGGACAATCGAGATACTAGAAATGGTCGCTGGCCCCATAATCCTGAAAATAGCAATAGCCGAGCTATGGATATTCACAACAACCGTGATCAAGCTGACTCTGGTTACTATAATATGCCAATTGACTCGCAAACGTACGATAATAACGATTATGGGTTCCCAACCACAACCATCAAAATATAGCGATGTATCACGATTCGAGAAGTGATCCAAGAATGGACCCGAGAAGTGATCTGAGAGTGGAGTCGAGAAATGATCCTAAAGGTGATCATATAATTGATCCGAGAAGCGATTCAAGGGGAGATCAAAGAAGCCAAAGCTGGCTACATGCTCAAGCCACAAGACCTAGGTACGACTGGGGGTACAGACATCGTAACAATGAACATAGTCAACAATATAACGATCAACTCATCAATAATAGCGACACGCGGCGCGGACGAAACACGCCATATGACCGACCATTTAGAAAAGACAATGGATCTCAGATAAAGCGATACGACAACGCATTCAATGATCCCAAATACGAAATTGCACCAAGGCGCGAAATTAATCTGAAACACTTAGGCCAAGTTTACAATTGGTTTGATGATGGCGATTGGATCATTAACCTTAGCAGAAAAGCCAAATTACCAACATACAACGTATTTTGGGATCAAAACGAAATTGAGGATTTCACAAAACCTGAAATAATGGTTCCTAACGATATAGTGTCAAACACAAGAGACTCCCTGGATGACGCACTAGAGAACTCCGTGACTTCCTGGATGAACTATTCAATATCGACACAAAGCCAACCGAATTTTGGCAAATCATCACCCTACTGGAAAAAACAGGTTTAAAACCGGATACGGTGCTTATTAATGGATTCAAACCAACTGAAATTAATAGCAAAACACTGGTTCACAACATACGTGTTGATAATATTGTCAGTTTATTAACATTCATGAAATTTGGACACTACAAAATCAATACAAGGTCGCCTAAGGCAATAACTAGCCTATTGCCTTTCATAAGAGAAGCATGGTCATTGGACGCGGACGATGTATGGAGTGTCTATATTCCAAAATGCAACGAATTCGTCAGCCGATACAACATGGCCAAACACATGTTCCACAAGGGAGGGGTACGCATGTCAATCCTTAACAATCAGGTTAAGGAGCTAAATGATCTACACAAATCGACCTTCAGACAAGATGCGCAAGCATCTCGCGTTGGAAATTTTCCCAAAGCGGCTGAATTCGACTTCGAAGATGTCGAAGGAGCCATCACATTTATGGCCTGTAAATGGCTAAAACGAAATGAAATTTACGATCTTACAGCTAACCAAAAAGCTGCCTATGATTCAAACTACAAAATCAAAAAAGGCATCATTAACAGACGTGGCAAACCATTTGTCAAACCAGGGAAGGATGAAAAATACAATTCTGTGCTGGACCTGCCGACAATGCAGGATATCTATGCCAGTTACAAACTGATGGCTTTTAAGTTCGAAAACAGCCGGCAATGCATTGCGGAATCCAGAGCCATTAAATATAAATATATGGTAAAATTTCTAAAAATGAGTAAAGACAGAATGCCTAAACCGTCTAGTCGGGATAACGATAATATTGGGGACGATGATACCGACAACAAATCACCTGAGGAGCATAATGTCAAAATGCATAAAAGGATTTGTGATGATTTAAAGAGGCAAATATCACTCCAAGATGATAAGTTGGCCCAGGTCAACAGTAAGATTGAAATAGTATATGACAGCCATGATAAACTTCTCAAAAATCTGGCTGACAAAATTAATCATCATGACAATAACTTTAAAATAATGGATGACAAAATTAATGAATAAAACAATGTGTTCAGATCTGTCATTGACTATGACATACGGAACATGAACCAAAAATGCAAAATCTTCCAAGACGAAATCGACATAGCAATGGAATATAATCACATTGCCAATGAACGACTTAATGTTCTGGCCACCACGACATATGCCAAAAATCCGGACCTAGCTCAGGCTCAAGTTTTCCAAATGATCGACCAGAAGTCAATGGACAGTCAATGTACAAGCATACGTGACAACATGTCAGATACCCGCAAAAAATATGGTACTGTTATGGCAAACAAACTGCGAATCTACGAAGAAATAGCCATGTTAAAGCCGATAACCAAATATGAATGGTCACTGGATACAAGAAATGTAATCTCTAGGGATCAAGTTATACATTAACTGACTAAATACAGCACCCAGAATAGAGCTAGTAAAATATAAAATTTAGAGCAAAATTAGTGCGCGTCTAAAAGCTAATTAGGGTAGCCAAAATCACGATTAGGTAAACCATAAAATATAACATTTGGAACAAAAGTATTGCGCGCCTAAAAACTTAATTATAATAGCCAAAATCACGATTCAGTAAACCATAAAAATAAAAGGTAGGGGTGCAAAACGTAGCACCAAGTTATCGGAATATGTAATAAAAATCATGAACACACATCAAAATTGTACGAAGACCGCAATAATGAAATATACCAATTTTATTAATCGAATTCTACTTAATCTGAGGTTTAGTGCTGCTAACAAATTTTGGTAGCAAAAATCACGTTTCGGTAAACCATACAAATAAAAACTAAGGATGCAAAATTGTTTAAAATATAACAGTTAGAGCAAAAGTATTGCGCGCCTAAAATCTAAACTATAGTAGCCAAAAGCACGAGTCGGTAAACCATAAAAATAAAAGTTAGGGGTGCAAACGTAGCACCTAGTTATCGGAATATATAACAAAAATCATGAACGTACATCAAAATTGTACGAAGACCGCAATATAGCAATATATCAGGTTTATTAATCGAATTCTACTTAGCACTAAAATAAACCCAGGATATTCATTACTGATCAACAATACTGGAGGGTTTCAAATCGCGGCGTCCCAACTTGGTTGTACGGGTCCCGTCCCATACCTTTTAGCAACATACAGTATACAATAATTATCATATAGCAACAATTTCAGGGATTTTAGGGCACAAAAGGGAGACTTATATACCAAATACTAAAGTGCGGTCATTAAAAATTAAATTATCCTAAAAACTAAATTAAGATCACTCCAACTTCCAGCCAAAAGTTATAATACCCTAATATAATGCATCAAATAAGGTACGTAAGGGACCTACACCAAAATAATAATAAAATAGTAAACCTACAAACTTCCCGTTGACCGTGCAGTAAAAAACAAAAAAAAAACAAAAAACAAAATTATCCCTGAAACCTAATTGAGGTCATTAAAATAGAATTATTCTAAAAAATAAATTGAGGTCATTACAACTTCCAGCCAAAAGTTACAGTAACCTAATATAATGCAAGAAATAAGGTACTTAAGGGACCTACACCAACAAAGTTCAAAAATTAATTCAAAATCCAAACTTGCCCTGCAATTAACATAACAAAGTTGTATAACTTTAGCACAGTAACAAACAGATTCAAAACATGGACACTTCTGATCGCGGTTCAAATGTGGCAACGGCAGCCACGGGCAAAACCCCTGCCATCACTGCTAATAGCACTGACAATGATCCCAAAATAGCGGGAGACGTTGTTATGACTCCACCACCACAAGTCTCCATGCCAAGCGGAACTAGGACCGGACTCACAACTGTTATGAGCATGGATATTAGGCTAACTAGCACCAAAGCCATCAAAACTAAAATATTAAACAAAATAAAAACTAGCTTAAAAATATTAAAAATATAACAAAACCTGATTCAAAAAATATCTATTTTTACCCTAAAAATCTGTAATTGGTAATTCAAAACTGGGGGTGATCTGACTCTACCTTTAATCAAATCACCGGGGGTACATCCATGCTCTACATAAGCCCTAAAAAGTCGACTAAACGACAGTACAAACACAACCAGTGCCATGATGTCCTTCCAGTCAAATAATAATGACTGGATCAGCTCTCCCAACGCCACGTTTCAAGCCACAAAACCAAGCAGGAATAGTTAAAAAAGTGGGACTGGTACCATTATGTGACTAACACTCAATTAAGGGGCCGGCTGATTCGCATATCAAGTGACACGCCCTTTTTCAAAATAAAGTTTTATAACTATTGCAGAAAATTGTTAATTCCATTAAAATAATGCACCCATAAACAAAATGTGCTTTAAACTGCAAATCTCGCTTTTTTGGTTTAACAACCTAATTTTCGGTTAGTCACACCGTGCTATACCACTCCCCTATTTTTTAACTACTCCGGTTCAGTCCTGTAAGCAAAAAAGTGCGTAACATCGCACACCATAGCAGTCCTATTGCCTTAAACACCAGTGCATACGACCACAATAGCTCAAGCAACTCCTCCACCATCATCAGCGAAAAGCATAATTTGAGAGCACCAGACGCTGAATACACAAACAACAAATCTAGCTTAATTGCTAGTGACAATAGCTTCGAGCAAACAAACCGGGATGATATAGTGGAAACCGAACTTCTTGAGAGCAAAAGTGGTACGCTGAGCGACGACGACGAATTTGAAAGTGCCCTTCTGGACCCCAATAAAACGGTTACTACGGCAATTAGTTCAAATGAGAATCAAAATATAATACCTAACTGCTCTGATAAGCCATCCAACGAGCTTCCAATTCCAGAATCGGTTGTAGTCGCTGAAAACAAAGCAACTTTCACGGGTTGCACGACGTTTCCCAAAGGACCGGGGGTGTCCACAAACAATTCTGGTGGTCAACTTAACGCCACTAAAAATCATAAATCAGTCAAACAAATTAAGGTAATGGTTCTAAATGCTTCACTAATAAAAACCTAAACCTATACTAATAAAATCATAATTCGCTGATATAAACAAAAGCATACGCCCTAATTAAACGAACATAACAAAAGTTCAAGAGAGCTAATAGCCTTTTCAAAACAGATAATTAATTATATCAGTAGGACGCAATCAAAAATTAAAACTGAATTGTTAGCTACGCAAGACACAAAATTAATTAATCAACGCAAAATCATAAGTCGATGAAACTCATAAAAACGTGCAGAAATTTAGCTGAATATAATATAGCTCAAATAAAGTTAATAGAATATAATTCTAATAGATCTAATATCTCTCGTTTTCTTTTACACCAAAATATATTTAAGAAGTAGATATAGCAATAAATACACCTACGTAAAATCAGATCATAAAATTAAGCTAATTCAATACTATAGAAACTTGTAAAACACTAAACTACTACAAAAACGTAATATGGAATTTAAGCTGCATATTACCCTACTGGCCCTGGCCGGTGATGCATTGCGAACATAGTATACAATTTAAGCTGCATAATACTCCACTAGCTACAACTGGTGGAGTATTACTTAAACCGGCTTCCAAGCGAGGCCATTTGTATACTTTTATTCTTACTTTTTAGTTTTATACTGGCCCGTTGAAAAACCTACTAGCTCGCCTAACTTCAAAACAAGGATTACAGGTAATATTGGTGTTAACGTTATGACTCCCATTCTAAAATAATAGGACGACCCCCTCAACAAGATAACCCAACCTATAGGATAGCTTTTAGCCTTCCTGATGGGAAATCTCCGATGAAAAACTTAAGAGATGACGAAGAGGGGCCCAGGGAAGTGATGCTCAATCTGAATATAAATGTCATTGACTACATTGCAAACTGTGAACGGCTAAAATACAATCAAGAAAATATCCCATGGCCAAAAGTGAAAGCCTTGGGCAACATCAACACCAGAAGCAAAAACAGCCTTAGCGCGACAAACAAGCTATTATTTAAATATATTTGCTTCATTATTCCAGAACTGGCGCTGGATATAATGAAGAATTTCATAATCGCGAGTCGGGATATACATGTCGACTTTAATATTGACAAAATAATCCTCGATGAATTATCTTCCTTAAGGCTGGAAATGACCAGATTTCAGCCAGCAGTTTCAGACTACCATAATATACAAAAAATTCTGAAAACCGGTCGAGCCGATGAAATTAATTCAGTCATCTTGCCCCAAATATCAAACAAGACATTTCTAGCACTCATTAAAATCTTTGGCAGATATGGCTACAAAGTACCACATATTAGCGGAGACGCAATAATCTTCACTACACTAAAAAAACTGCAGTACCGAATGTATCAAAAAACTGCTGAAAAAAACTAAGAACAAAGCGAAACAAGCGAAGATACGAAACACATTAGCTATTAATACCAGCATAGGGTCTCTACAAAATTTTCACATTAATAAAAACTACAAATCTACAAGTGAACAATATTCTGCAAATCAAAATACCGTAGAGTCCACCACTGCGAAAGATCATGATAATAATTTTGACCTATTCTGTAACAGGGCTAACTCCGGGCTAAATCAGAATAAAAATAATAGCGCTACTAAACTCAAACTTATGCATACCTGTAATGATCCATCTATAAGGCAGGACAGGGTGGAAGCCTCAAGATCGACAACAACAACTCCGCCATCCGATAACAGCTTATCACGAGGTACTTTTTCAATACACTCATTACCAAATAGCATTCTGCCACCGCCATCTGAACCCAGTAATGATATACTATTAGCAGACATTCCTCAAAACATGTCATTTATAAATACAAACATTACACTCACTGAATCTAATACAAATCAGGCCGCAAACATAGATGCGCCAATCAGCAGTGAAAGCATCATTCATGATAATTCATCACAATTGATTATAACAGCTGATACCAGACAGTACATTATACCACCAAACAATTCTAACAATAGGAGGACTGCTCGCAACATAAATGCTGATAACCTAAATAGTAATCTTAATACTTTAATAAATAATAATGATAGTTCAAAACTACAAAACAAACTTAGACCTAAAAACAAAATTTCAAAAGGCATTAAAACTTATACGGCGGAAAATATAAAAATTATCTCGGTCAATCTGAACGACGCAAAAAACCAGATACCGAATATTTTAACCTCTTTTGGGGACGCGCACATAATCTGTCTTCAAGAGTTAAATTGCAGACCGGAGCTATTTGACAAAAAACTAGGCTTACCAGGTCATTTCTCGAGCTTTACACATAAACCACTGCACATTCATAATCGACCCACAATAATGGCGGCCATAATCGTCAGGAACGACTGTAACCTGAAAGTTAAAGTAATTTACAATATGCCGCCTTTCATTAGCATTGCAATAACTACTAAAATAAAAGACAAAATAACTATTAATATCACTAATTTTTATAAATTTCACTATGATTCACCAAAAGCGCGGTGCCTAGGCATTCATAGTAGGGAGCAATACTTAAATTTCTTTAGACACAACTTTGGAATTATTTTTAAAAAACAAACTAAAGTACCAAGTATACTTTGTGGGGACCTTAATGTCGACTACAGAAAACCACGTCCACAGGACTGCAAAACTTTCTGTAGCTTTTTCAAAAACAGCACAAATACTTATAGCGACCACGATTTTAATTTCACTAATGTGCCAAACAAAAAATCAAAACATAAAAATAGCAGGTATTCCAACATAGACATATTCATGATTAAAGGGCTCTTCCAAATAAAAATAGACCAACATGATGGGTTTCTCATGGCGGGGAATGACGGTCATGTGATATTTGAGGCTCAACTTAATGTACAAACAGAAGTAAAAAATAACATATTTCAGTTTAAAACTAGGCTCAAAGCCACTCCTCAAGACATTTATGACACAGGCCTCGACACACTCAATAAAAATCGCAAAATACTTGACGAACTGCTAAAATCAGCTGTTTCCGCTAGAGATGATAACATAGGGGTAAATAATGAATGACCTCATGCCAGTTAAAACTGTTAAAATCAATAAACTGTGCAACCACAATTATCAGTCGACTGAAACTAAAAAATTATGTAAGAGCGTAAAGAAAGCTAATCAATTTTTTAGACAAGGCCTACTCAACCCTACTGAGATCGCTATCTATTATAAAAGCGAAAAATTGCTCAAACAAATGTTTCAAGCTGACAGGCGTGAATTCCAAAGTGAGTGTATTACTAACAATCCTTCTCAAAATGACATCTTCCATATTAACAGAAAACACAATTCAAAAAATAAGGCGAATGACGGTAAACTCGGCTGTCATACAGCCGACGAACACATGGCCCACTTTACTAAATTACAAAACAAATCAAAAAATGATGCAGTGCTAGAAAACATTACTGAAACTTGGAACGTTCCTGCAAAAAAATTCGGAGATAAAAAATTTACATTAAATAACACGGGCAATTCTAAGGCTAACTCAATGATGAAAATTCTTTGTAGTCTCAAAAATAAAACTACGGGTCTCAATTCAGCAATAAATAAAGGAGTGATAAGGTACTGGCCATTCGAACTCCTGGATAGACTAAAAGCAATGGTATTGCTGGATATTGAAATAGGGTGCTACTCCACTAGGGACAAAACAAATAAATTAGTCCCGATTCCAAAACTAGGGGCTAAAAATCCTAGTGGAATCGAAGCTAATCGTATGCTTAGCGTCATGAGCTTTGCAGCTGCCATAAAGGGAAAATTCCTAAATGCCAACATGCAAGACTTCCTAGAAAAAGAAAAACTTATATCGGACCAACAACATGGGTTCCGTAGGGGGAGGTCATGCTCCACGGCTATGTCCGAGGTTACGTGTGCTATAGCTACTATCCCAAAAGGCTTTTCTTGTGTTCTAGTCACAATTGATTGTGAAAACGCGTTTGGGAACGTTTCACATAATTTAATTAACAGTAAATTAGAACAAATCGCATCTCCTAACATATGCCTATATATTAGAAGGCAACTAACTGATAGATACGGAGTCGTAGTAGTCAAAGGTCAAGAAAGCAGTAAAGTAGCTTTATCTCCCAATGGGGTTCCACAAGGGGGGGCGATATCGCCTACCCTCTTTCAAATAGCCTTCAACGGTGTGGAAGATGTCATTGACAAAAATGACAAAAATACTAAAATATTCTGTTTCGCAGACGATATCATCTGCGTAATTGCCCGGCCAACTCTGGCTGAAGCCAAAAGTGCGGGGAAAAAACTTATAATGGACGTTGCACAGTGGACAGAAGATCATGGAATCGCTCTTAACTATCCCAAAACTTCCTATACGGTTGTTGGTGAGTCAAATAACATTAAACCCATGATAGCTAATGATCATATAATCAATCACATCGAGAACGTTAAATACCTAGGGATGAGATTCGATAAAAACCTCAGTTTCAAAAACCAACTTAATTTTTTGAAACTGAGATTAATCGGGCATCGAATCTCCTTGTGTCACATCAAATATGTAGGCTCCAAAAAAGTCATGCTAAAACTAGCTTACAGTCTAATTTATGGAAACTTAAATTATTCTTATGAAATTCTACCAGTATGCTTTGACAAAGACTACAATGAACTATCAAGACTAATAACGAACATTATTGCTGACATATTAAACATCAGGCCAAAATTTCAAAGGAAAAATTGCTATGCTGACCTATTCTTGAAGGCGGGGTGGCCAGATCCAAAAAACCTACATACAAAATGTATACTACTTCGAATAGGACATACTGCATGGAAAAAAAGTCCTAGCTTGGTTTACAAAAATTTATATAACATAATAATCACCGACCTAATCACAAGAAAACGATTCCTTAAAAAATCTGATAATTACTGCATAACCGATATCCCGTTCGCCAACTTACAAAAACATAGTCACTATAATAAAAAACTATTCCCCTTCAGCGGCATAAACATATTCAATGAGTTACCATACCATATTAGAAGGCTTTTAGGTACCAAAAATTTCATTACGGAAGTCAAAACATTATTTGGGGATAAATGCCCACACAGGGCTGATCTAAAATCCTGTAAATTCTGCCAACCAATTAACACTACAATTGACACTTGTAGCGCCAACGGGCTAACCATACCTATTGTCGGAATATCGGCCCTATCAATGCTAAGGGTAAATAATTTGGGCCTAACATTTGATCAATTCATTAGAATTGAAAACGATATCGTCGCCGATGTAGCCAACGAACTCAACGCTGACTGGTGCAAACAAATTAACATAATCAGGGGACTCACCAATGTAACGTAGGGCAACTCTATTTTCTCTATTTTCACCGAAACAAAATTTTACACCAAAATAAAATATACAAGTCCAAACAAATTATTAAAGATGGCAAAAATCGCCAGCTGGGTTAGTACAACCCGTAGGACCAATAAAAATAAAAAGTAAAAATAATAATAATGGAAGATTATTATGGTAATATTATTACTATAATATTATAGTAATGTGACTGTATCATCTTAAAATAAAATAGGATAATAGTACAGAACGCGGGACCCAAGGTAAATACCGTAAAATAAACACCGTATGATAAACAAAATAAAAAGTAAAGATAATAATAATGGAAGATTATTATGGTAATATTATTACTATAGTATTATAGTAATATGACTTTATCATCTTAATATAGAATAGGATAATATTACAAAACACGTGACCCAAATTATACGCAAATGCATATTCTAAGATAGGTTTCTAAGATAGTAATTGATAACCGCTTTCATAATGAACAAATTAAATCTCATGCTTGCTCCAAGTGTAATCTGGGAAAACTACACATTATATGATAGCACATTGCTGTAGTTCTCAATACTCAAAAATTGAATCTTTCTAAACGATTTATAAGACGTTAAGTTTGCAAACTAATTCATTACTAAAGCTTAAATAAAATAAAAACTATGTCGCTCTAACACACCTTGAAAAGCCCAAGAATTCGAGCCGGTCCAAATATCAATCGCACAGCTAGCAATGAAATCAATCCAGCCTCACTCGCTAAGCAGTCTTGAACTCAGCCCGATTGCAAGAGAACACCAGATCAAAGTAAGAACTAAATAGTAAAATTTTGACAAAAGTGATCAACTGGTTAATTATAAGCTTTGTAACCTATAACACAGCAACTGAGTCCATAGCAACTTGAAATAAGATGATAAGAGCATGCAACAGATCGCATTTGGTATAGCCTAAAATAATATGATAAGTTACAATTGAACAAATACGAAGTCACATCATAGAGTCAAACCCTCAAAAAATGACAAAATAGGATATATCGTCCTATTACAATACAAACTTTGCTAGCTCTTATAGGCCGCCAGGCTTACGCAAAATAAAATACCCATTGAACGCCCTAGTAGCAACTCAATTAAACAAATTCACGAAAACTCGCGCATGCATCGAAAACAGTAACAACTAGTAAGATCTAATATTATAGATCAGATCAAAGTTTATTTAAAAAACCTAAGATGAAACTTAAGTAAGTAAAAGAGATTTAACCGGACCCATAACCGCAACAACACACTCCCCCTACCACCCATCAGACCGTACTAAGGGTAGTTGAACTAAATAAAAAGGAGTGCTAATTTCATCATTAAATTCAGATTACAAGAAAAGATCATTAATCAGCTCAGAATCCGGCAACGTAACAAAAGGGGCAATGATCAACGATTTAAATCCGAAGTCAAAACACTAAACACAATCAAAGTCATTCAAGACTCAATTCTGGGGGCCGGAATTTACTTCCAAATAAAAACGTTCAGGATCAAAAAGTTAGTCAGTAAAAAAGCTATGGGATTGGTTATTACCAAAATTATCTCCAAGCATATCAGATTATCCATGGCCCTTGAGTTAGCTAGGCACAATTTTAAAGAGACAGTGGACAGTGAGTGTCATGTTGTGCCAAACGACCCGATAAAAGTCCAAAACAGATTTGACGCAATAGCCAAATCCAATAATGAATTCTTCAATTATGGCAGCAATTTTCCGCACGGGTCATTTTACACCATGATCCAAATGATAATTAATGACCACAACTTGATCAAAAACGACCTTTATTTTAATGCCCTAACCATGGGGGTCAAAGCTCTTCAACGTGATGATTTGGACACAATGCTCAATAATCTGTGGTGCCAAAACTTTCAAGATGGGGTTCTGTGACACCAAATTAACTTAACTGTAGCCAAATATGTCCACTAATCTTTCCTAACAACTGATGGGCCGTTTTCGGAATCAAAAGGCCAAACAAGCAAGCCCTGCTAGCAACTGTTTCTCCCGACCGCTGCTAGCAGGGCCCCCTTTACCCCTTATCGACGCGTTACCCGTAACCTTTTCATCGCGCTCAAAAATGGAAATCGTAAAAATTCAAAACTGTGTCCATTTACGTGGCGCGGTTGCTGATAGGGAACGTGAAATTAAAATAAAAAACTAACTAAAACACCCCAGCTACAAAAATCTTCCTTATTAACTATTTGTGGGGTCTCGGCGGGGGTTCCGGTGGGACGCCATAAAGAGTTAAAACAAAGATTAAAACAAAATCTACATAAAGTTTATTAAAAGTTAAAAGTTATAAAAATCATCTTTCTTGACTCCTTGTGGGGTCCCGGTGGGGATCCCGGTGGGGCTCTATAGAGAGTTAAACAAATATTATAACCAAAACCTACACAAAATTCATAAAAAATATAAAAAATAAAAGAAAGTTTTTGTTAAAATTTTTTGTTAAGTAGTCTAAATGTCACAAAACCAACGTTAGAAGTCAGCCGCTCTGGCCATAAGAAACTCCTTAACAAGCTAAGATTGGCCATTCCCGGCTTTAGTTTGGTCTATAAGCAAATTAAGACCAAGTTGGCTGACCACACTCCAAAAATGGATATTATGCCATTCAATGGGAAAAGTTGCGCCAAATATTCAATTAAAGGGTAAATTTACGTAGTCGGAAATGGTGGTGAAATGTACAGTAAAGCTACGGAAACGAAGCTAATGTCGTTTCTTTCAAAAAATAGGGAAGCTAGTGAATTTGAGATCAGGCAATGCATCATCAAAATCAACGCAAAAAAGGCTAAGGCCGGCTCACCTAGATCGAACAGATTTCAGGACTTAATTGCTCTACAGGTCGACAAACTCGTACCAAAATGGTGCAGGGCTGATAACTCAATAGACGATACTGTAAATAAGGTAATCTTCTTAGCCAATTTTAACTTACGTAACCGGTTTAGCCAACCAAAACAGAAATAACATCAGAAATCGATGCAAATCCGCCACCAAGGACTATAATAGCACATACGGGGATCCAAACCGCTTATTCTAACAGATAATAATTCCCTAAATTAGAATACATAAGCTTAAAAGAACTATTACCTGCACTCGTACGTAAAAATTCTATAACAAAGCAGCCTTTGACATAAACTTGACTCGGGACCGATCCACATGTTGGCTGTACCTAAATTATTACCGTTACGAAATGAAGAACTTGGGGTATAATACTTTACTCTAACCTGATAATCCCCGATACTAGGGTGATATAAAAGTCCAATTCGAGTCAAAGTAGAAACTCAGATCTCAGCCGTCATAACGGGCTAATCCAACTTGACTGAAAATATTAGTGCAAAACATATAAAAAACAGTAAATGAACTTGAAATCTCTGACGCGCAGAACATAATCTCCTGTTGATAACTGCTACCACAGCAACGCCTTAAAACAGTCTCTCTAGCCTGCAATTAACATTGCATAATTTAAAACTTTCTAAAAGGGTGAGTCGAATTACTAATAACAATAAGCGATTAAGTCACCGAAAATCCGCTTAGCCAACCAGCCGAATTATCTAATAAGATTAGCCACACCCACAATTCACCGAATTCTTTAGATAGTCGAATCTAACGGGCAACTCTCCGATTCAAAGCTCACCTACACAATAGTCGACTCAAGTTGCCGAATTACCTTTTTGCCTATTGGTTCGAATCGTCTCCATAATTAAAGTTTGCCTAAATAACGTAATTAAGGGTATTCTTGATACCTTTCAACCAAAAATATAATCAAGATGGTCTAAATGGCAACTAGATTTACCGTTTAACCGAACTACCCACATTTGAACCCCTATAGTCATCTGATAATGCAAATGTGATCCCTTGGCTTGCAAAGTTCTGACCTATATGTAGTTTTGGAGTGCTAATACTCGTAAGGTGGGGACGCACCTTGGGCGGCTTAACTTAACTCTGCCAAGTTTCGCGTAAATATTTTTAATTTTAATTTTTCAGTTCGCGCGGGTGCGATTTTGGACGCCTGTTTAAACTTAATATTTTTTGGGGACGCCCCTTACAATCTCAATTTGATAATTTACAGTGCTAGATCTCGGTTAGGTGGTGCAGGGCGGCGCAATGGGGCAGATTTTATTGCAGTGTTTGTTGCAGCTAACTACTTTTTTGTTGTTACGTTCTATATACTAAACTTTTTGACCTGTAAATCTACAGGTATATGGAATCGAATGTTCTGATTTCAATAAA
>SCLE01078448.1:0-20074 GCA_004367955.1 Bathochordaeus stygius | reverse complement strand
AGCGATCTAAGAAAGAGGACTATCTGATTGCTGGACTAGTTGAACTGCTTCAAGTTTGTATTCTTTACTGTATTTTCTGCATTGTTGCACTGGTCACCTCTGATGTCATTATCACCCTTAATGAAGTGACCGTCAGATCGGGGCAAAACCAGTATGCTTTTAGGATATTAAAGTCTGGCAAAAAGGAAAAAGCTCTTTTTTTGGCTATGTATAAACGAGCACTAGCATTGAAATAGGGTTCTCTTGAAAAGTAGTAACCTCTTTTTACGCCTGCTGCTGAATCACCGTCTCCAACATCTCACTCACAAACTTCTGTTTAGACTTTGGCAGTAGGGCAATTTGCTCTATCTGCCGTTGAAGTCTAGGCATGGCTCCTTGTTTAACTGCTGGGTTTTTAAGCCGACCAGCTCATCCACACTGATACCAAATAATTGAGCCAGCATAGGTAACATTGATGCTGGCACCTTCCTGATACCCTTCTCAAAAGAAGCCATGTGTTGCTGAGAGATATCTAAATACTCAGCCAGTTGGCCTTGGGTCATGTTCTGCTGTTTGCGAAGCTTGGCGATTGATTGGCCTAGCTCCTCAAAGAATTCTTTATCGTCTTCAGTCATCTTAATTCGGTATTGTTCAAATATGGAATTAAAGATACCGTCTTAAAGATCAAGCTTTAAAATACAAGTTTTGCGTTTATTTTGCATAATTAACGTCAAAAGCCCGTCCTGATTTTAATACGTCATAAGATATAACAAGCAACTTTCTCATCACCGCACATAAATCCACTTTTTTAGGTTTACCCTTTTGCTGTAATCGCTGCTAAATTTTCTATCAAGAATATTCATAGCAAATCCTTTGGTATTTCGAGCGATTTTAGCTTTCTTATTGGCGGGGGGAGGTGCGGGCGTAAATGCTGTTTTGTTGCATCATCGTGGCTATTTTATTAAGACCAACCTTAATGCCGCATACATTAAGTTCATGATGGATCCTTGGCGAGCCTATGTGCCAATACTTGCCTTGTGGGCTTTTAGCACCTGAAATAACAGCTGATTGTTTTGCTTACTTCTTCGGCTAACAGGTTTGTTTTTTCAATAATAGAAACCACTTCTTGAGAGTTACATGCAGCGGCATAGTAATGGAATAGGATAATGTGTTGCTTGCTCAGCAATAAATCTAAACCTTAGCTCTTTTGCTCCTTGAAGTAAGCCGTGGCCTTTTTTAAGATCTCGACCTCCATTTGAGACAACTCAAGCTGCTTTTGTAGTTTCTTGTTTTGTTTACACTTGCGCTCTCCACTTATAAATCATATTTCGTTGAAGTCCTAAGTCTCTGGCAAGTTGTGCTATGCAGATGTTGGGTTGCTCTGCCAGCCTCAGTGTTTCAAGTTTAAACTCTTTTGTAAAAGCGGTATATTGTCGGTTCATATCGGTGTCCAGTTTTTGGGGGGAACCTCAGGCCCTTTTAATATTTAAGGCATTGTTTTTATTGGCAACCTTAATGATATTATCGCCGCTGCGGTGATAAATAGTGATGAGATGATCAAGCAGCCAATGAGGCCATAATGTTGATACATGAGTCCTGATAATAAGGTGCCAGTTAATCTTCCCCCGGCATTTGCCATGTAATAAAACCCGATGTTCATCGCGACTTTGTCATGCTGTGACCAGTCGACGATAAGAAAGGAATGAACGGCTGAGTTGAGGGCGAAAAAGACTGCGAACAATGCAAGGCCACCGATAATCAATTTTTCGGGTTGTTGCGCTTGTGTTAATCCAATGGCAAGAATGAGTGGTATAAACAGTAGGATTGAAGCCAATCTTTGCGCTGTTTGGCCATTGGGTGTGTGATGTGTGACCAGTTTGATGAGTGGAGGCGTACAGGCTTGGACAATGCCATAACCGATAAGCCATAAAGCAAAAAAAACGCCTATTTGTTGCGCTTGCCAGCCGAGCTGTTGGCTAAGATAAATGGGTAGGGCGACGGCAAACCAGATATCTCTTGCACCAAATAGAAAAAACCGGGCAGCAGAGAGCCAATTAATGGGTACCCTATTGGAAAACAGCTGCGAAAATTTGGGTTTAAACAGCGTTTGTTTATTGGTTTTAGGTCGTAAGTATTGGGTGAGAATGAGAGAAGTCATTAACCCGGAGGCTAATATGACCAAGGCTTGGCTAAAACCGTAAAGAGATAAGAGTAAGCCACCGAGGAAATAACCTACACCTTTCAATGTGTTTTTAGACCCGGTGAGTGCAGTAACCCATTTGAATAAGATCTTCGATGTGTTGGGAGCATTTAGGGTGAGTTGTTTGATGCTGGCTTTGGCACTCATTTTGTTGAGATCTTTGGCAATGCCCGATAAGGCTTGCGTCGCCATGACGTAGATGACGGTTAAGAATTCTGCTGGCACGGTGAGCATGGTGAGTGCAGTGATCTGAAGTATCATACCGAGTATAAGCGTTCTATTTAACCCAATCCAAGTCGCTAACCAACCGCCAAATAAGTTCGTGATGATGCCGAATAATTCATAAAATATGAAGAGACTTGCGATGGCGATCGGAGAATAACCGAGTTGGTGAAAATGTAGAACGACCAACATGCGAATAGCACCATCGGTTAGCGTAAATGCCCAATAAGCACCGGTAATAATTGAGTAGCTTTTTAGGCTGGTGTTGTTGGCCGACATGGCTAGAACTGTTTCGCCATCATTTGAGCGATATCGATCATGCGGTTCACATAGCCCCATTCATTGTCATACCAAGCGAGGGTTTTGATTTGGGTATCGTTAATGACCATGGTGGAAGGTGCATCAATGATACTTGAGCGGGGATCATTGGTGTAATCAGCGGACACAAGCGGTCTTGTTTCGTAGCCGAGAATGCCTGACATATTACTCTGTGAGGCAGTTTTAAAAAGCTGATTAATCTCGCCTGCATCAGTGCTGCGTGTTGCTTCAAACACAAAGTCGGTAATGGAGCCATTGAGTAAGGGGACGCGAACGGCATAGCCATTTAATTTGCCGGCGAGTTCAGGAAATATTGTGGTAATGGCCTTAGATGAACCTGTTGTTGTCGGGATCAATGATTGACTACTGGCTCTGGCACGTCGGAGATCTTTATGCCCTTTGTCTACGATGGTTTGGGTATTGGTGATGTTGTGAATGGTGGTCATAGAACCATGTTTAATGCCTATATTTTCAAGCATGACCTTGACCAGTGGTGCTAAGCAATTGGTGGTGCATGAGGCGGCGGTGACAATATGGTGTTGTGCTGGGTCATATAAGTGATGGTTTACGCCATAGACAATATTGAGTGCCGGTTCGGGTGCTGGGGCAGAAACGAGTACTTTTTTGATGCCGTGATCGAAATACGGTTGTAGCTGTTGCTGTGTTTTAAATTGACCAGTGCACTCAAGGACTAAATCGATTCCTAATGTATTCCAGTCGATATCAACAAGGTTGGTTGATTGACTAAAAGACAGGATTTTTCCATCGAGGGTGAGACTGTTATCTGTGCTGGATATTGCTTTGTCATTGCCCCATTGGCCATGGACAGAGTCGAACTGGAGTAGGTGAGCGTGGCAATGTACATCGCCATTGATTTCATTGATATGGACGAATTCGAGATCGTCGCTGCTCCAACCAGCACGTAAAGCCAGTTTTCCTATGCGACCGAAGCCGTTAAGTGCGACGCGTATGGTCATTTTTGTTCCTTGGATATTTTTAGCAGCAGGCTTGGCTGGGTCTGTCTGGCATGGTGCAGCAAGCTTGGGTGTCATTTTGATAAGGTGCTGAATTTGTGATGCCATCAGTGGTGATTTGAATGACATCGTGTGCCCAGTTGGGGAGGGCATCATTAATACGGTAGTAGACCCAAAGACCTTGCTTACGGGCGAGAAGAATACCGGCTTCTTTGAGCTGTGCGAGATGTCGTGAGATGACGGGTTGCGCTAAGTCTAAGGCATGGGTAAGCTCACAAACGCAGAGTTCGTCCATTTGTTTTATTAATAGCGTTGTTCTCAATCGCATTGGGTGGGAAAGTGCTGAGTAAAAGTCGTCTGCTTGTATATCCATGAGTTACTCCTAATCTACATATCGAAATCCATATATATGGAAAACGATATATTAAGGTTGTTGGATTGTCAATGCAGCGTTTTTTGCAAAAAAATCCCACTTTACACTGGGCTTTTTAGATTGTTAAGGCGGGATGACTTAGAAATGGCTCCAGCTACTTTTCTTTTGTAGACGTAGCTTCGGTAAAATTAAGCCGAGGACAATACCACCCAATAAAACGGCAACGCCAATAAGAAACCAGTTTTTGGCTTCGCTGTCTCTAAGGGCATTGTTTTCTAATATCAGCGACTGCATCTTGTGTTCATTTTGCTGAATTTTTCCTTTTAATTGTCTGTTCTCATTGTCTAATCCAACGGCATTGGAAGCCGTTTCCCTCAGATCCTCGAGTTCTTTTTTCAGCCGCTGTGAGGTTTCTTTTAAGGTCATATTTTGGCTGCCAGCACTGTTGTTTTGTGATGATAGGCTTTGAATTTCTTCTTTGGCTTTAGCAAGTTCTAATTCGAGATTGGCTGCTTCTTTTTTGCTACTGGCGATACGGTTACGTGCGCTTGGCGTATTGGAGAGGTAACGGGTTAACACCCAACCTTCTGAACCGCTGGGGGTACGTACTTTTGAATAACCTGAATTGGCGGTTTCTAAAATACTCAGCTTGGTACCACTACTCAACATTCTTTTAATCGCGAATTTGATGCCTTGACCATTACGCATGGTAATTTCTAGTTTATCCGAGACATAGCGCGTTGTGGCTGCTGAGCTATTGAGTGGGGTGATTAGAGTGAGGCTGAGTAGAATCGGTGCAATCAGTTTTTTCACAGGCTTAGTTTCTATATTGGGGTAGTTCCGACTATTTTATCAGATGCAGTACGAGAATATTTGATGTTTTTCACAAAGCAAATCGAGTGAGTTGTGATTAACGTTAGGGTCTATCCTAGTTAACTACCCATGTTCACCTTTAACCCGCTGATTCAACTGTTTTAATTGAAGATTTGGCTCACTGTTGTTACATCGCCATTCATATTCTTTCAAAAACAGATGGAAATGGGCTTTCGGAACACCCGTGGCATTACAAGGAACGATGCGATAGCGAGTAAGTCGTGCGAGCGGCCAGAAGGAGTTGGTGATTACAGCCTCTTTCGTCGCGTAGCGAAGAATAGTGCAGTCATGACATCCCCACTCCGTCAGTGGCTTGAGAGCCGATGCGTAGCGAGGTGACGAGGTGACGAGGAGATCTGGTGATAATAGTCGTCGTCGAACGGAGTAGAATTAAACCAGGGATGGATTAATTCTTTATCGAGTACGGTGACACGCTAAAAGTATGCTCTATCAGCTTCGACCTCAGCATCCAGTAACGATACATGTTCATAATGATCCTATATTATCGGTCGTAATCGTTGACAATAATAACTAGCTGTAGATTGGTTGTTCTCAATTAAACTCGCAGCTGTTCGAGCAGTTGATCCTGCGATAGATAGTTGAATTAGCCGACTCTGTTTATACCAACTTAATCTGCTTTTTCTCATTCTGTCATCCTAGATTATTTTACTTATCTAGGACTGCCCCTAACGTTATTGTCATAAAAGAATTGCTATGGTGGTCGGCTAAGGTCTTTTTATTGGAATAGAAGATGAGTAAAGTCCGCGTATTGTTTTTGTCGACTGGTAATGCATGTCGCTCTCAAATGGCTGAAGCATGGGCAAAGGAATTGGCTAATTAAGTTAGTAGATGTGAAATCGGCAGGATTGAGGTTCAAGGTAGTAATGAGAGTGTGGTGTCAGTCATGTCAGAGGTTGATATTGATATCTCTGAACAAGTGCCAGTGAGGATTAATGCTGAATTATTAGAGTGGACGGACTTGATTGTAACGCTCTGTGACAATGTTGAAGAACAATGTCCGGTGGTGAATTCTGAGGCTCTGAAGTTACATCTTCCGCTGATTAACCCAGCTAAATTTAAAGGTAGTCATGAGGCGACTCTGGCGGCCTTTAGGCAAACCATAGATAAAGTGAAAAGACGGGCTGAGCATGTGTTATCTCAACTAGCCGTTGAGGAATATTGATCTTAATTTAGATAGCGCTTACTGAGTATTTCGTAGTGTTTTTAATGAAGAATCCCGCCTAGACTAGTCTTAAGCAGGATTTTGATACTATGGAAATGACGTTTTAGAATTTTATTTTCATATCGACTTGGGTACGATTTCTATCGCGCGCGCCATTATTGTCATCAGTGATGAAGTAAGTGCCACTGAATGATAAGTTTTTATCAATTTTGTAGGCTGCTTTGATGATGTGACCGTCAGAGTTGCTTACGAAATCGCTGTTACCGAAGTTTGGATTGATAGCATTCACACCTAGGTCACGGTATTCGTAGCCCGCTTTCAAGTTACCAAACTTAGCTTTAGCGCCTAAAGACCATGCCTTGTCGTCATCGCCGGCTGCTTCGTTACCTACGTTTGTGACGTGAGTGGCATAAACTGTTAATGGTGTGCCTGGCACAGCCGTCTCGCCGAAGACTTCGATCATACGTTCTTCATTGTTGACTGCGTTTTCATTTGTAAAGCCATAATACGAAATACCCGCTTTAGTTTTTCCCATTTCTGCTACTATTTGTGCATGGGCTAAGTATGCATTTTCATTGAATAAGTTGTTGCCATTGTCATCAAGAACGTAATAACCGATGGAAGGGGTTAATGCGATGCCGTTGGCATCGAATTTAGATTTAATAGCGACACCTTCTGGGTTGGTATCACCATCCCAGATAACATCGTTGACTTGCATCCAAGGCTTTTTCATTTTACCGAAGATAAAGTTGGTATTACCACCTAATGCGGTTGGTGCCCAATCAATGTAGGCTAAATCCCAACCGACGGTTTTGCTTTCGAAATTATCATCTAATGTTGCATTAGTTGATCTTGCATCACCGGTTGTTGACACTAAGCGAATACCTGCTTTAGTTGTGTCGTTAATTTGTGCATAGGCACCAATACGAGCACGGATACGTAAGCGGTTTGCAGATTCATTATCACCAGCATAGTTGATAATTTCATGGCGGAAACGTACGTCACCTTTAAGTTGAACACGCTCTGCCCATTCCAGTGACTCTAGCACTGATGATTTTTTTTCTACTTTGTCTACTTTCATTGCGATTGCATCACTAGCTTCTTTATCGGCTTTGGCTGCGTTAGCAAGTAAGTCGTAATCTTGTGCTGTGATTGTGCCTTTGTCGCGAAGCACTTTTAATAAGTCCATCATTGCGTCGTTACTTGCGTGGGCAGGCATAACTGCGGCACCGAATAGTATGCCTGCGATAAGTAGTGATGTAGATTTGATTATCAAGGGGATATCCTCTTGGTTATTTAAGTGAAAAAGTGGTGTTAATCCGTCCGAGTGAACACATAATAACGGAAGTGTGTTTCAGAATGATGAAAGAAATGTAACAGTTTTGTTACAGCAGGTTCAGGGATAAACGTCCGTGGCACTACAAGGAACGATGCGATAGCGAGTAAGTCGTGCGAGCCGCCAGAAGGTGTTGGTGATTGCAGCCTCTTTCGTAGCGTAGCGAAGAATAGTGTAGTCATGACATCCTCACACCGTCAGTCGCTTGAGAGCCGATGCGTAGCGAGGTGACGACGACACGCTGGTACGTTTCAGGCCAGAAGCTTTAATTTGTTGTTTTATTTGCGGATTGGCTTGAATTTTGATGAGGCGACCTTATCTATAAGATTCGATAGGCGAACTTGGAAAAGTAATGTTTCGTTCTTTATTTATGCTGTTTTTACTAGTACCACTGGCAGAGGTCTATTTTTTGATCCGGGTTGGGGAAGTGATTGGCGCCGGTTGGACAATCTTTTTGGTAGTGGCAACGGCGGTACTTGGTGCTGGCTTATTACGACTTCAGGGTTTTAGCACAATGCAGCGTGCGCAACTGATCTTGGCGCAAGGGCAGCTGCCTGCTTTGGCGATGATGGAAGGATTGGCCTTATTGATCAGCGGTGGCCTATTATTAACCCCGGGATTTTTTACTGACGCTGTGGGTTTTCTGTTATTGATACCGCCTGTCCGACAAGCTCTAATTAAAAGGATGATGGCGAAGGGTCAGTTTTCAATGCATAGCCTAACAGGCGGGCCATATAGTCAAAAAGAGGATGGTCATATTATAGAAAGTGAAGCTGTTGGTAATGATGAAGATCGGCATTTGAAATAAATTTTCACTTTCAGCTCTTGAAGTTTTTGTAACTAGCCCCATCTAGAGGATTCAAACTTTTTTGATAAACATTTTTTGAGGATAGTGTAAATGAATATTCGTCCCCTTCATGATCGTGTGGTTGTTCGCCGAATGGAAGAAGAAACAATGAGTGCCGGTGGTATCGTTTTACCAGGCAGCGCATCAGAAAAGCCAGATCGTGGTGAAGTGATTGCTGTCGGTAAAGGTAGAATTACAGACTCAGGTGATGTGCGTGCGATGGATGTTGCTGTTGGTAATACCGTCCTATTTAAACAATACGGCCCGACAGAAATTAAAGTCGATGGCGAAGAACTATTAGTGATGAGCGAAGGCGATATTATCGCTGTGATTGAAGCTTAATCGTCCGTTACAACAAATTACTTAAAGAATACTAAAAGGAATAAAACATGGCTGCTAAAGAAGTAAAATTTGGTGCTGATGCGCGGAGTTTAATGGTCAACGGTGTGAACACACTGGCTGATGCCGTAAAAGTCACATTAGGTCCTAAAGGCCGTAACGTTATTTTAGATAAGAGTTTCGGTGCACCGACCATCACAAAAGACGGTGTGTCAGTTGCGAAAGAAATTGAACTAGAAAACAAGTTTGAGAACATGGGTGCTCAAATGGTGAAAGAAGTGGCATCACATACTTCTGACGCTGCCGGTGACGGTACGACAACAGCGACTGTATTGGCACAAGCCATTTTGCGTGAAGGTATGAAAGCCGTTGCTGCTGGTATGAACCCAATGGATTTAAAACGCGGTATTGATAAAGCCGTCATCGCTGCTGTTGCTGAATTAGAAGGTATGTCTACCGCTTGTGATGATAATAAGGCGATCGCGCAAGTAGGTACAATCTCAGCTAACTCTGATGCATCTGTCGGTGACATCATTGCTGAAGCGATGGGTAAAGTCGGCAAAGAAGGCGTTATTACTGTTGAAGATGGCAGTGGTTTTGAAAATGAATTAGATGTAGTCGAAGGCATGCAGTTCGATCGCGGTTACCTTTCTCCATACTTCGTCACTGACCAACAAACAATGACAGCCGATCTTGAAGATCCGTTTGTTTTATTGTTTGAGAAAAAAATCTCAAACATTCGTGAATTGCTACCAACATTGGAAGCCGTTGCACAAGCAGGCCGTCCCTTGCTAATCATTGCTGAAGATGTTGAAGGCGAAGCCTTAGCTACTTTGGTTGTTAATAGCATGCGCGGTATTGTGAAAGTCTGTGCTGTTAAAGCACCTGGTTTTGGTGATCGTCGTAAAGCAATGTTACAAGATATTGCGATTTTGACGGGTGGTACTGTGATTTCTGAAGAAGTCGGTTTAAGCCTTGAGAAAGTGACTTTAGAAGATTTAGGTTCTGCTAAGAAAATCAATATCAGCAAAGAGAATACTACTATTATCGATGGTACTGGCCGCGCTGATGAGATTGTGGCACGTGTTAATCAAATCCAAGCACAAATGGAAGAGTCTAGCTCTGACTACGATAAAGAAAAATTACAAGAACGCGTGGCTAAATTAGCCGGCGGTGTTGCAGTAATTAAAGTCGGTGCTGCGACTGAAATGGAAATGAAAGAAAAGAAAGCGCGCGTTGAAGATGCACTTCACGCAACACGTGCAGCGGTTGAAGAAGGTGTCATCGCTGGTGGTGGTGTTGCATTGGTTCGTGCTGAAAACAGCTTAGGTGAATTGACGGGTGATAACACTGATCAAGATACTGGCATTATGTTAGCGCGTCGTGCGATGCAAGAACCATTACGTCAAATCGCAACGAATGCAGGTGCTGAAGCATCGGTTATTTTAAATGAAGTCGCGGCAGGTAAAGGTAACTACGGCTACAACGCTGCCTCTGGTGGTTATGGCGATATGATTGAAATGGGTATTCTTGACCCAACGAAAGTGACACGTACCGCATTACAAAATGCAGGCTCTGTTGCAGGCTTAATGTTGACGACTGAAGCGATGATTGCTGAAGCGCCACAGGAAGCGGCCGCAGGTGCACCAGCTATGCCTGATATGGGTGGCATGGGCGGTATGATGTAAATCATCATGTGACCTGTTCACCAACGCTTAAGGCGTTTCAAAAAGCCCGTAAATATATGATTTACGGGCTTTTTTATTGCCTGTAGCTGTCCAGGTTGTTTCATTTTGTGTCACCAAGTTGCAATTGTCAGGGGGGTATAAGGTGGGGTATCGGTTTAGACGGCACATCCAAATTCGGTTAGAATTTGCAGTGATACCCCACTTTGATACCCCTAGGCAGGCAGAAAAATGGCACTCACAGCACTGGAAATCAAGAGTATTTCATGTCCCCCTGATAAAAATCAGATCAAAAAATTTGATGGTAAATGATTGTTTTTATTGGTGAAAAATAACTATTCCAAGCTTTGGCGGCTGCGTTATAAGTACGCAGGTAAGCATCAGGAAATGGCTTTAGGAAAATACCCCTCCGTACCCCTCTCTGAAGCTCGAAAGTTGGCAGAAGAAGCCCGAATACTGCTATCTCAGGGTATCAATCTAATGGAAGGCAGGAAGGAGCGCAAAAAAGCCAGCAATCCTCAAGACAGGGCTTTTAGCGTTATTGCGCTGAAATGGTGGGAGCAGCAAAAGGACTCATGGAAAGGCGATCATGCAAACAGGGTCAAACGCTGGATCACCCAAGATGCCAAAGCAATAGGAGGCTTGGCGATAGATCAAATCGACGCAGGCCATATCACCGATTTGATGCTTTCCATTGAAGCGGCAGGTTCACCTAAAAAAGCACCGACCATCTTATCCATCATCAACCGAATCTTTGGCTATGCGTTGGCGCATCGTCTAACTCGTACAAATCCAGCTCAAGGTCTTTCATTGAGAGACATTATTAAGCCACTACCAAAAGTGAAACACCATGCCGCCATTGTTAGAGCGTCGGAGCTGGCAACGTTAATTAAAGCCATTGATGAAACGGAATCAGGTAACTACTGTACAAAAGAAGCGCTTAGACTCATACCCAGAGTCTTTTTGAGGCCAAAGGAAATCAGGCTTTTGAAATGGCAATACATAGACTTTGATGATTGCCTGATACGCATCCCGGAAGAAGATATGAAAAAGGGAAGGGAACATCTTGTGCCAATGGCCGATCAGGTTGCTTCTCAGCTTCAAGAGGTTAAAAAATTCACTGGCTACGCTGAGTATGTTTTTCCTAATCATAGGGATAGCAGTAATCCAATGAGCAAGAACGTCATGACCAATCTCTTGCGAGATTTAGGCTATCCTGCCGATGTGATGTCTGCTCATGGATTTAGAAGTACGGCATCAACCATTTTGAATGAGCAGGGCTGGAATCATGAAGTCATTGAGGTTCAATTAGCTCATTTGACGGGGACGGCAACGTCACGCGCTTACAGTCGCTCTATTTATTTGGCAGAGCGAAAGAAAATGATGCAGGAATGGGCTGATTATTTGGATAGTTTGAAGGCAACGGCTTAATGACGGCTCTATTTTCTACTGTTGACCCAAGATTCAATATCACTTTTTAACCAGCCGACACTGCCAGTACCCAGTGGTAGTCTGGCGGGAAATTGCCCTTTAAGTTCCAGCCGCCAGATAGTGCTACGCGATATACCGACGATTTGTTTGACTTCATGCGCTCTTAATATCCTATCTTGGGTGTCGTTTGATTGCTTGGCTGGTACTTTGGGTGGGTTACCAATCACGTTATTCAACAGATGCTGAAGGAGCTGGTAGCCGAAAAGCTGAATTTCTGTTTTATTGACCTGAATATACTGAATCTCTTTATTTTCTACCAAATTTTGCAGGCCGGATACTGGACAACGCAGAAAAAGGGCAGCTTCATTCAGGGTTAAGCGTTGGTACAACGCAACCCCCATACTGTCAGCTATCTCTTTTAGATTGTCGTCAAAAGGTGGTTGCATTCGGCGTAGGTTCGAGTCAGTTAATGATTTTATCTACCCCATTGTATTATAATCATCGTATGGCATACAGCGAACATATCTACACGCCAGATGGCGACTCACTGGAAGCACGAATTAGTGCTTACAAGACCGTGCGTGAAGCGTGGCTCAATGCAGAGGCTATCCTGAAATTCCTGGATGATGATCTTTGGGCAGACAGGCTCGGTGATAGGGATAATGTTGAGGAAGCGTATAGAATCAGTACCCGTAGTCTTCAGATGGCTACTGATGCGATTAGCCAAGACGAAATTCAAAAAGGAATTGCTCAGGGTTTTGTTGATGTAAGCGAAGCACGGGAGTTTATGCAGCACAAACGTCGAGAAGAAATGCAGTCAATCCGTGACGGGCAGCCATTTTCAAATCCTTCTGAACACGGTCGTAAGCAATAGCCTAACGCGCTAGGCTTGTTAACTGACGAATAAAGTTTGATGAACCTGCTTGACGCAGAACCTTAAAACTTTTTCATCAGTGCTATTTATAATTATAGGTTGGTAGAAGAGCGTGTTAAATTGTGCTAGCTAGATGATCTATATAGCATCCTAAATAAGGCTAAAAAGTTGAAATGAATCGACAGGACTATCAAAAATCAATTATTAGCTCACTTACTTGGCTTTCTACTCAAGTGTCAGTTAACAATAAATTGAATCTTACTGATATAAATGTTCATTCAGAAAACTTCTACCGAGATCTGTTGAATCTGGCTTTTGGTTACAATCTAGTCAATATAAACATTATCGACCCAAACGCCGCCGCTATAGACCTAGGTGACGAAGGCCGCAAGTTTGCTATTCAGGTGACTTCTACTTCTGCACTCACAAAAACAAGGCATACTGTTACCAAGTTTATTGAAAAAGGTTTGCACAAAAAGTACGACCGCCTAGTAATTCTAAACATCACAGCGAAAACTGCACACACTGCGCCAACGGTTGGCGACGACACCTACAGTCTGAACACCAAAGACGATATATGGGACATCGGTGACTTGGTTGTGAGGGTTAATGACTTGGAACTGTCGAAGATTCAGGAAACCAGTAACTTTCTGAATCAACAGCTATACATGAAGCCTACAGAAAGTCTCCCACGAAATGTAGAAACTATTTTGCGGTTAATTGAGCTAATCAGTGACGAAGAACACCCCGCCGCTGGAGAAGGGTTTCTTGACGAACCATTTCCAGATGAAAAAATTAATAAACGTTTTGCAGATCATTCAGAGTTCTTGAAACAAGAATTTCTAACACTTTATCAGGATTATGGTGCTGTTCTTGATTCGGTTGAACAGGAATCAGATATTGGTCAAGTTAAAATTCGTCGGGTTTCTCAACACTTACGGGTTTACAGCGACAAGCTGTTAACCGAATGTGGCGGAAACCCGCAAAAGGCACTTGCAAAGCTAATTGATAACTTCATTGGCATGTTGAACAAAAACGATTTTAAAGCTGATACCGGCGCAGCACAGTTTTACATTGTTAAACATCTAATCAAGTGCAACGTATTCCCAAACAAGGAAGTAGTAAATGGCTAACTTGTTCACAAAAGATGAAGATTTAATGAAGTCAGCCCCTTTTATCGGGTCAGAAATATTAAAGCAGCTACAAAGTAGTGATGATGGTCGAATTAGTATTTTCGATTTAGCAAAGAACTTACGAAAGACCAATAAAATAACAGCGCGAAGTATCTACTATGGAATGATTTTCTTGTATTCCTTAGACATAGTTGAATTCGACGAACCATATTTGATTAAAAATGTTGCAGATTAAAAAACTTTACAGCGAACCTGAAGTTTTTGAATCCATCACTTTTGAAGATGGATTCAACCTTATATTAGGTGAAACAACAGAAGGTAATGTTAAAACTAACGGCGTGGGTAAATCCATGGCTGTAGAGTTTATTAACTATGCTTTATTGAAGCGTCACAACGATAGCCGCGTATCGTTAATACCTGAAGAAGATTTGTCGCGTGATACAACTGTATGTTTAGACTTTGAATTAAATGGTTACACCATTACTTCTAGGCGGGTTATAAATGACCAAGAGTGCCCGACATTAATCATAGACGGTGTAAGAAAATCGTATTCTAGGCTTTCTGATGCAAATGATCACCTAAGCACTTTGTTATTTGAAGGCGCTGCTTATGATAATCCGCCATCGTTTAGAATGATGATGGGGCCTTTAATGCGTGATGAAGGTTCCGAATTCAAATCAATAATTAGCTGCTTCGACACAAACAAAAGAATACCGCCTGATTACACACCGCATCTTTTTTTACTACATGTTGACCCTAATCCATATAGTGAAGCCAAGCGGCTATACTCTGAAATGGAAAACGTTTCAAAAGCTAGAAAAAAGATGGAAGAAAACATAACAGCTCTTACAAGCAAGAATGTATCAGAATCTAAGGCAGACTTAAACGAACTAGAAAACCAAGTTCGTAGAATTCAGGGTGACATTGACAGACTTGAAAATATTGAAGGTTTTGACGCTGTAAAAGATGAAATTATTGACATTGAAAACCAACTGGAACAAGAGCGTTCAAAGCAAGGAGTTCTGAAATCAGAACTCTCCAAGATAAAACTATTTCGCGGGGATAACTATATTGATGGTCAGGAAGTTGCAGACCTTTACAATCAATTCAAAGATGGCTTAGGTGATCTAATCAAGCGTGAACTGGATGAAATTACGGCTTTCAAACAAAAAATTGACGACTTCCAGCGAAGTATAATGGATGATAGAAAAACTTCGATAGAACAGGAAGTAAAAGTATTCGAAGAAAGCATTTCTTCACTCAACAAACTGTACAGGGAAAAAATTTCATTGCTTGACCAAGAAGGGCTTCTTGTCAGTTTAAAGCAAACAATCGCCATACACGGAAAAAAGATTGAAGAATTTTCCGCCTTATCTTCATTTATCCAAAAACACGCTGATTACGACAACGAACACAAAGCAAAAAAACGTGATAGAGAAAGTGAAGTTTATCTTTTAGAAAGCTATGTAAACAATTCACAAGAAGTAATTGACTCTTTTGAAAGAACAATTCTTGATATGCACGATTATGTTTTTGGAAATAGAAGAAGTTCTTTTGAAATTGGAGTTTCTAAACGAAAAGAAGTTTTAAAATTTGAACTTCGCACTGATTCTGATGGTAGCCACAGCATCAATAGAGAAAAAGTTTTTCTTTACGACTTTGCCTTACTGATAAATCCCGAAACATCGAAGCATCACCCCGGGTTTTTAGTGCATGACAATATTTTTGATGTTGACCAAGACACTTTAATTAAGAGCATTAATTATATTGGTGAAAATATTGGCTTACTCAATGGCAAGCAATACATACTTACTATTAACAGCGATAAGTTCAGTGATTCAGATTTGAAATTACTTAACATTAATCTCAGTGATTATTCACGTGCTGCATTTACTAAAGAACATAGGTTTTTAAAATTACAATATCAAGAGCTGTCATCTTAGATGCTGCTAGATTTCCTTCGGCATCAAATTAAAGAATCTTGACGATGTAAATAAGTATAAAACTTGTTTTTTCCACTTCTTGCTTATAATGAAACCCAGCATCTTCGACCCACTGTGTAAATGCTCGACCTTCTGTGGCAGTGATTTATCCCTAACACTAATCCCATGGCTGAAATAAACCTAATTGATCCACTGGCAGATACAGGCAGTGATTGAACATCGCTTGACCCACAGAAAAATATTATCCCGTCAGCAGTTAGTGGCGTTGCAGAAATCATAAGTACTGAGGCCAACTATGACCGTTGGTCCAATTTTCTATTCCCGCACAGCAGGAGCGCTGAGGTTTACGGTAGGCGCACCAAACAATGGGAAGCCAAGTTACCGGATGGGCGCATCGCCGAATCCATGATCGAAATAGTACCTGCACAGGATACCAAGAGTTATACCACCAAAACCTATGATGTATTTCTGGCACTGATTGCTTTATGGAAAGAGCGCAATATGCCGGACGAACCAATGGAATTATTTTTGAGCGATATTGCCAAAAAGTTGGACTTGAAACCCAGCGGTAAAGCACTCAACAGTATCTTGGAAGAACTACGCTGCCTTGAAGAAACCAAAATCTCATGGGTATTTTCCTTCCAAACCAAAAACAACACCGAGGAAACGTACAAAGGGCAAAGGGTACTGAGTGTCTTCAACTACGTAAAAATCAAAGAGCGTAGCCACGGTTCCGCTGTAAGCTGAAAATGTACGGTGCGTTTTTCTGACCATATCATGGAAAATATCCGCAATCGTATCAAGTCAGAGGTGGCAAAGGCACTGTACAATCGTGTGGATAGTCTATTAGCTAAAATGGAAAAGCATGAAAAAACCGCTATTAAATTGATTGATGAATTAAGCTTAAAAGCCAGTCGCTATCAATATAAGAGCCAGCGTAAGGCATTTGTTGAATTGCTGAAGAAGAATCTTGATGGTATACCGCTATCCAGTGTTAATACCTTCCTTTGTGTTACCTTGCTTGGAACCAGCAATAAGCAGGATTGGACGTGCGTTTTCACTAAACAAAACCATTGCAAACCAGCTTCGGTCACAAGGCGTTTGTGACAAAGACTGAGGCAAGTGACGACAGCTTTGGCTAATATCAGAAAGCGTCATTAACTGATTAATGCCAGAAAGTCGCAGCTGCAAACTATTCGCCTGGCCTCCATTAAGCGCAAAGAGGTGGGCTAATTGTTGGCTAAATCATTGTCATAAAAAGATAAGGTACTTCAGATTTGAATCCGCGTAATAATAAAACCTGTTCAAATGGCTGCGATCAGGCTAAGGCAATGTGTACCCTACCTTGGCAAGATATAATGATGCTGCTCGTAATATCATTTTATTTGATGTTGCTGTGGCCACTCTGTGAACCAAGCTGTAATAGCAATATTATCATCAACGCGTTATTAAAATAACATAAGTACGTAGGCCATCATGTTCTATCTTGGCGATTTTATGGGTACTGTCTCTAACAACACAGGATCAGAATCAGGACTCAATTCCGTGAAGCTAGCGAGGATAATATTATCCTCGTTTAAGGTGTAGGCTCGTTTCAAAACAGCATGGATTGCTGTGCTATAAATATCGATTGTCGTGGCATGATGCATAATATTATCGAGATGTATTTCAAGCTGCGTCGTGTAGAGAGTCCGGCGTGATTCACGTTGAAAAAGCTTATCAAAGCGAAGCAATTGAACGCATTCACTGTCTCGGATTAGAATTTCCTGAGCAGTCTTACAGGGAGGAAAAATGAGTATCAGTGTGAGAGAGCGTTTTAATGGCCTTTAAAATCATTTCATATAACGACTATCGAACCGTTCCATTAAACGTTTGGCTAGTAAATAACCACGGTCATTGAAGTAATGTGTCGTACTGCCGGACTGGTATGCCTGACATTCACCGATAACTTTATTGCGTAAATCGATAGTCAAACTAGAAGGTTTACTCATTCTAAAACGTTCATGTTGTTGTAAGAATGCTTTATTCTTTGCTAGGCGATCGCTGAGTTCCGCTACCGTTAGTCTGTTTGATACTCTTGTGGAGTTTTAGCCTGAATACTCAAGGCATGAATATCATGTTTCATGAAGGCGGCGGCCGCGTCGTAAACGAGACGATGGCGTTTGATAAGTGATAAGCCATTAAATTGTTCACTGACGATAGTCACTGTAAAATGGCTACCACCGGTGTTGCCAGCGTGGCCAGTATGAAAGGCACTGTCATCTTGAATTACAAGGTGGCTTGGGGCAAGCCTTGCTAAAGCGGTTTCCAGTTGTTCAAGCGTGGTCATGGCAGTACCTTCTTAAAAGGTTTAACGAGAACATTTGCATAAACACCTGCTGTGACATAGGGATCAGTATCAGCCCAAGTTTGCGCTGATGCTAAGTCAGCAAATTCAGCAATCACCAGACTACCGCTAAAACCGGCAGCGCCAGGCTCATCAGAGTCAATAGCAGGGTGTGGGCCGGCTATGATTAAGCGTCCTTCAGATTGTAAAGTCTGTAACCGCGCAACATGAGCTGGCCTTGCGGTTAAGCGCAAAGGTAAGCTATCGGCAACATCTTCACTGATGATGGCGTAGAGCATTATGATTGTTCCTTGTTTGGCTCAACAGGCTCAATAATATGCTTACTTAAATAGAATGACTGGCCGATAATAAACACAATCGTTAAACCGAGTAAGCCAAAGAGTTTAAAGTTGACCCAAGTCGCTTCATCAAAATTAAAAGCGACATAGAGGTTAGCAATACCCGACAGAATAAAGAACAAAATCCAAGCAATATTAAGCCGAGACCATACGCCACTAGGCAGCTGCATGTGCTCCGACATCATTCTTTCTAATAGAGATTTATTGGTAAATAACTGGGCACCCAAAAAGCCAGCAGCAAACAACCAATTGACGACAGTAGGCTTCCACATAATAAAACTAGGATTTTGCAGCCAAAGTGTCGCACCCCCGAGAAAAATCACTAAAACGAGTGTTATCAAATGTGATTTTTCGAGCTTGCCATGACGAAACCAGGAGTAGGCATTTTGACAAATTGTCGCGACAATCATTACTGCTGTAGCGACATAAATACCTTTTATATCATATTCTTGCCCATAAAAATGATAGAGGCCGCCACCAAATTTATAAGCGATAAAAAATAAGACGATAGGTAAAAAATCAAAAAATAGTTTCATAAGGTGCCATGTTAATACAATGTTAGCGCGTATTCTAACGTAAAATAACGTCTATGACTTGTTATGACTTACATTGTCATTCGACAGCATCGGATGGCAGTTTATCCCCTGAAAACTTGATCACAAGAGCGGTCGAGCAAGGTGTCGACGTGTTAGCCCTGACAGACCATGACGGTACGGAAGGAATCGGGCAGGCACAACAAGCAGCCCAAAGTACACCTTTATCCGTGATTCCTGGCGTTGAAATATCAGTGACGTGGGGCAGTAATACAGTCCATATCCTTGGCTTGAATGTCGATAAAAACAATGCTGAACTCGAACAAGGACTAAAAAAAATACGGTATTACCGTCAAGAACGTGCAGAGAAAATTGCAGAACGTCTAGAGAAATATGGAATAAGTGGGGCTTATGAAGGTGCTAGACAATATGCCTCACCGGTTATGCTCGGCCGGGTTCATTTCGCTAAGTTTTTAGTTGAAGCAGGGCATGCGAAAAGTATTAATGATGTATTTAAGCGTTACATGGTTCGAAATAAGCCAGGTTATGTATCAGGTGAGTGGGCAAGTTTAGAGCAAGCTGTCATATGGATTAATCGAGCTGGCGGTCAAGCCGTCATTGCCCACCCCACGCGTTACAAAATGACCGCAACAAAATTAAGGCGTTTAATCACCGACTTTAAAAATCATGGCGGGGCAGGGATCGAAGTTGTGTCTGGCAGACAACACCCAGAAGAAATCAAAAATTTGGCCAAATTGGCAAACGAATTTGATTTATTGGCATCACAAGGATCGGATTTTCATTCACCAGACAATGCCTGGGTCGAGCTAGGTCGCATTCCCGAGTTGCCAAGGAGTGTCACACCAATATGGCAAACTTGGTAAGACCTTGTTAATAAAATAAGAGACTGTCCTAGTTAACCAGCCAAGTTCATCTTTAAGCCACTGACTCAACTGTTTTAATTGACGCTTTGGGTCACTGTTGTTAAATCGCCATTCACATTCCTTCAAAAATAGATGGAAATGGGCTTCTGGAACACCGTTAAATTAACGCATATGATGTTTATCCTGATTCCAAAAATTCTCAATGCCATTAATATAATTCTGCTTGTTTGCAAAAAGTGTACGATGGTTAATGCGAGCGTGT